>JAQIWN010002383.1:0-16085 GCA_034699025.1 Entomobrya cf. arborea Gr-Col-00668 | reverse complement strand
AGCAATTACTTTCCACTTTTTTAATTCTCGAATGAGAACAGTAAGGGAAATAAAAACTGTAAAATTAAGTCCAAACCATGTTAATTTACGTTTTATTCAACTCTCCGCACTCAGCAAACGTATTTTATAGCATTTCAAAGAGATGATAATCATGGCACAAATCGAATCAGTAGAATTTCGAAAAACAATAATTTTTTGTCTAAATTTGCCCATTCTGATAAAAGTTTTACGCTTCCTTTTATGCTGCGGCTACTACTCCTTTGTTTGAATTTGTGTTCTGCAACAGTCCTACAATAAGTGTTAAACAGTTATACCATTCAAAAGATTAAAATGAATATTACACAGTTCAAGTTATTCATGTGTATAATGCTTAGAAACTTAGTTTTTTGTTCAACAACATTTCAGCCATACCTACCTTTCACAACTAATAATAACTGTGTCGTAAATCTTGTATTATCTAAGTCTATTCAAAATAATCCATTTACAAATAACAACATTCCAACAAACAACCTGCACACTTACACAATACACAATGTTACAAGTTTGAATTTCGAAATCCTCCTAGAAACCAACAACCATTCCATTAATTTGCAAACTGGTTATTTTCGTCTAACGTCCAAACACACCGACGGTCCTATTCTGTTTCTGATACTCACAAATGATAATTTAATAGAGACCGTATACGCAATACAAAAATCAGGTTTTGGAACCTCTGATCAAGTCTTGTTTTTCAATCAAGTGTCATACTTGAGCCAGCAAAACTTATTGTACATTGCTAAGTTTATAAATTACATACAAAGTCGAAACGGGCAACCATTTCATGCAACTGTAATATTTTATGAAATGAAGAATAACTTTGTCTACATACTTTGTTACTTTTGCGATTCTCAAAATTCAAAACTCGTTCCATTTCAACGGTCGTCATTTGAAACATTACGACAATCAGCTGTGACGTTGAATTCAAATGGCTATGGTATAAGTGTTTCCGTTTTAATTCCTCTGAAAGACATGATATATTTAATGTTTTTAGAGTATATACCAAACGAATCATGTCTCAAAGGTTTCGCTGATTATAATCAGGGCTTAGACTCTCTTCTTAGAGGTTTGTCAGCATGTGATCGTAAAATGATATTATTTATATCATCATTGCAAAGAGCGTTGAACATTACGATAAATTTACCCCACGTTGTAACTGATAATACCAAACAAAAATGGCATTTGCAGCTGCACATGACATTAAAGTCCATTTTGCATTTGGAAAATTTGAATATTGTAAACAAAAGAGAACATTATCAATTTGGTATAGATCAGGCGTGGAAAATACTTGATCTTTTGGGATGCGTTAATTATAACCAACTATTTTCACGTACGATCCATCAATGTTTACAGTGGTCGACTGGAAAGTGTGGGTTGCCTTAATAGCTACTGGTTTACTGATTACCTATATTTCCAAGGACCCTGTTCAAGGATTCTCTGTAATAAAAATTTGGATTTGTCTGGAGGTAGATTTAGAAAAGGTCGATCGACGCGTACTTGCCAGTTATCTTGTGCCAATTGCGTTTCTAGGGTTTGTGCACCAAAGTTACATTTCGTCAGACAGCACGCTGCTTCGAGAACTCCCTAGTTACTGGAAATATGCACTTGACAATGGGTTCATGTTTTATGCACCAGGTACGGAGTTCTTTCGGTGGGGTTTTCTTGAATTCTTTCCGAAAGGATTTAGAGAAGAAGCTGAATATATGTTTGAGGGTCGCAACCTTGAAAGCTTATACGCACCAGAAAAGGTTCCGTTAGGAAATATAAGCTATATGGCTCGATTTATGGCGGAAAAGAAAATAGCTGTTACTGGAATCACAGAAGAATACTTGCCTTTTATTAACTTTGTTAAACGTAATGTTATATTGGTTGACAATACATTTACTTGCGTGGCACTTAATCTAAAAACTAATTTTACAAAGTACCAAATATTAAGTATTAGATTTTCTGGTTATATGTCGGGTAGAGCACATTTTATGCTTACCAAGTGGATAGAAACAGGAGAACATCAGAAAATTGAAAGGCTTGCTTCAACCTTAGAATCACAACAACACAGCTTGAAAGCTATAAATGTTGTTTATCTTAACAAAATTCCTCCTCCTCAACCAATAGACTCTAAGTCGATTGTTGGGTTAGCTTGCTACGTATTGTTCGGTGTAGGTGGCTTGTTATTAGGTATTAATTTGGTTATTAAATGCGTTTACTTTCTTGGACCAAAAGTATGTCCAATGTATTTAACACTTAAGTTCATCTTTAGGCATATAGTTACATGTCGTTTATATTTTTAATGTCCTACTTTCTAACTTGATGTTTATATTTAGCCAACTGCAATTCCACAAGATTGATAATAAAATATAAACATTTTTAGAAATTTGTTATACGAGAACTTTTGAACGTATTTTGAAAACCGGAAACTATATAAGAACGGCTCATTTCGAAATTTATTTTTCATCATCAGGTTATATTAGGTAAATCAAACAAGTAAAAGAATAATGAACATTTGAAAATTAAATAAAATTTTACAATTAATGTCGATAAAATAAGTTATATACAAATCATTATAAGAGTTACTACTTTTGGTTTCGTTTTTCAGCCCTTAAAATTTAATGAAATATATTTTAAAATGTATTTAAAATACTTCAAATTACTGCTGTGTATTATGTAAATGACAAATTCATTTTTACAAGTAGAACAACATTAAAACCAAACCGCTTCATTTTTAGTTCCCCTCCGTATTTTTAATGGCTGTGGTAAGCCTTTCAAGTTTGTCTGATGTCGTTAATTTTGATTTTGTAATTTTGATATTAACATCACACATTCACACACATTATTTATTTTACAGTAACACGTTAAATAAATCAATACTCAATTTTGAACATATTCATCATAACGTTAAGCATAATCTGCTCATCGTTAAAAATCATATCGTTACTAGTAGAAAGCAAATTTTGAAACATACGTAAGGTATTTCACGTCAATCCAACCATTTAAAAATTGCAATATCTTGTTAGGATGTTGATGAATAAACAAGATCTTTACACGATAAGATAGCCAAGAATCTAACTTAAAAATACATCTAAGCAGATCTATGTAACTGCTTCTATTAGGTTGCTACAGCTTCAAAACCAATAAAGGTGAATTGGGTGAATTTAAAAAAGTTGTCGAAAATGAAGTTAATTTACTTTCAAGCTTCGAATGCCACCAATGTTAAGATATGAGCCTTGACTTTTCTTCTACCAAAAACTTCCACTTTTGTGGGGAATAAAAAATGGTGTTCACAAGTCACCAACGCAAGACCTGATTTCGAAGACATCGGAATGAATGGACGACCCCAAAATCTCCAAAATTACCGGAAATTCCAGAAAATAATCACGATTCAGTAGATTGAAATTATAGGTGGCGTCAGCTCAATTCCAGCAAAAGTTAAGGCAATTGTGGGTGATGTTTTGCATATAACATAAGAAGAAATCGGGTCTTATTTTATGAGTTGTCGACGAAATTCCAAAATTTCGACATGTCAAAAAAAAACGCAAAATCAGATTTTGATGAAAATGGATTTTGATGAATAACGCCCACATAAAAGAAGCTACAAAAAATCCTTTGGTACATTTTTAAGCTAGACTCCTAGCTATCTTACCATACCAACATCTGATTTATTCATCAACATCCTACTGAGATATTCCATTTATAAATGGTCAGATTGACGTGAAATAACCTACGTATATAAATTTTGAAAGCTGTTTATTTGATGCACAAATGCCTGGTATTCATTTGTAAATAAATGTTCGTATTAATATAACATTACATTTTGTTTACTATATTTATTAATAAATTACCCAAGTTTGATTACATAAATATATAGAAATACACAAGGTTATATTATTTACATAAAATTAATTTAGTAAAAGTTGTATTATGATAAAATAATGTTAATTTGCAAATATATACTCTCGATTTGTTCGAGTCCCAAAAACTTCTTAGACTACTTTTAAACTAGGATAAATTAATATCTGGTAAATTACAAATATTTTTGGTTTTCTAAAATTATTTGACACTAATTGTAAGTTTATATAAATAATAAATTAATTCTATTATATTAGTTTCTTGTTTAAATAACCTTTTATCACGGACTACTCCAGGGGATGTTGTGCAGAAATTCTTTCAATTGGTTCACGTCAAGTAAACGGTTCAGCGACAAAGCTGGAGGAGGTTAACTAAAATACTTCCTTGGTTTATTGGATAAGCCCCATTTTCGTTATCCACTTGCCCATACGACCAGAGTAAATACAGAGGGCTCTTAGTTATTGGGATGTCAAATGGATCGCCGGTAATAAATTGCCGAGAGAAAAGTAGGGATGTATAAAATCCATCTTCCCAAGCTCTATGCAAATCCCAGTCTTGATGTGGATCTTCCACTGGTGGTTGATTACCAACGCCATGTCGATCACTAAAGTATGCGTTTCCATTTCGATAAACTCCACCAATTACAATATCAGCTCCATTCGTTTGCGGTAATCGATTTAAGCCTAAACCGACAAATCCCTGGGTTGTAACGGTCACATTGAAGTATATTCTTTGTTGAATTTTGTCTGCAAAACATTGTAAGTTGTATGGTGCGTTGCTACCGAGACCCTCATGATGCCAGGATGGATTGGCGAGAATACTTCCACTTATGGGACGTAATTGTATTGTTTGAATGGATCCAATCAAACAAAACAGGACCGAAAATACGGTGAAGATTCGGTTGCAAGACTGAGTTTCCATTTTATTTCGAAATTTCCGTTAGAAATATACTTTAGCAAATTTTTGGTAAAATGAGGTTGGACTTTAAAATCTTTTATACACGTTTATATATTTCAACGAACAAAACAAGACTGATAGAGTAATCTGGAGTTTGGAGGGAACAGTATTTATACAAGTTTTAAACGAATGAAATTGTTAGTTAAGCATACATGTGTTTTACTGTTTAAAGCAATTATAAAGTGCAGTATTTACAAAATATAAACAAAAATCGATTCGCCCCAAGTTCTCACTTTAGTTTGGGTACAAATGGGTGGTGGCGTGTTATTTGTTCTGGAATGTATGATGTAACATGTTACTATAACTTTCAATAAAAAGCCATAAAAAACAGCAGCAGTGTAGCAGCAGTAACAGTGACCTTTGAACATTTAATTACTTGTCGAGTTAACTGATGTGGAAACGAATGTATTGACGTAGTACTGAGGTGCTTTCTATTTAAGCTCTGGATTAAAATACCTAAGCAAATTAAGTTTTTGGAAGTGGAAAACTAGGATGTACTACCATCAATATATGAAAAGAAAATCCATGTTTAAAGGCGTAATTCATAATTTTGTTTCCTTTTGCGTACTTTTGGGTGTGTGGGTAGTCCAAAAAATTTACTTCAACAAAGTTCATTGGGTTCAAAAGGGATTGGTAGTAAATATTTTACTAGATATCTTGATGCAACTTGTGCGCAATAAATCCATTCCGGTAGAATAACTACAGATAAGATTTCTGTAAGTTCAATACTTATGACTCATACTGATTGTATTCAGTCATGCGTAATGTTTTTATTTAGTGGTGCCAAATTGTCTTATGTAACAAGTCTCGTAATTATTTTTATACTATGTAATTATGTACAATATTTGGTTAGGTCATGATCGTGATAGTAAACATAAAGAATGAAACATTAAGAAGATAAAATCTTTTATTTGTAAACATAACAGCGTAGTACCTGCAATATGTAAAAATGATGATCAAATTTTTGCATCTCCGGGGTATGCTATCTTCATTCATGACTATCAAAATTTTAATTGGATTGGAAATCTAAATTCTACAAAAGGTATTTGTTTTGGTTTTAACGGTACCAAAATAAATCACTAATTTTGTTGACTGTCTGTTTTCATGACAACAATAAACTATTGATCGTTTCATGCATTCATAATTTCAGTTTTGTAAGAAATATTAAGTTCACGATTTAAAAAAATCATCGCATGACCTACATAAATTAACCATCTTATATACCCATTCAATGTTCTATTATTCATTTAAGCCGCACTTCGACGGAGCCTCATATTCAGTTTCCTTAATCGGTAAATTTGCATATTCACGTTTAGGTTGAATCCCCAAAAATATCTCTTTTGCGCTTTCAAGAAGACTCGGACAAACTGAAACATGTGGTTCCACAATATGATCTCGTCGTAACATGCCCCTCAGATTATTATTCCAGTTGACATATCTCGAATCCGAAATTTCAGATATCGTCATACCAGCAACATGACCAGGAGAACGAGCAATGTATTCCAATCGATTATTCGACCAAGTAACGTTACTAGTTCCAGAAAGATAATGCATCATGTATTCTCGATTATCTAATTGACTTCGGCAAAGTGGGTAATCCTGTAAAATGTTGTGATAGAACAGAAAAGCAATACACATTTCTTGGTCCGTTCCATATCCACCGACAACCGTAGTGTTTCTTTCCGTTGTGTCGTACTCGCATTCTTAAATTACATTCATTATAAATTATTTTATAATTTACCGAAATTCGACAATAATCTATTTTGCAAATTAATTAATAGACTTACCCACTGATAGCTGGTCGCCCGGCAACCAAGTTTTCTCTTCCTTAAACATTCGAACCATTTGAAAATTAAACTTATAATTATCGTCCTTAGCCACCCATGGCAACTCCCTCCCATTCCTAAAATGCCTCACACGAATCCTCCTCCCACCCAAATGGCTATGCAGTAGCCCACCAGCTAACTGCACACCTTGAGGGCCCAGCATTTTTCTAGTACACGACTCCGAACAATGACCAAATATTTTATGCTCTTGTTCTCCAGGTGGTATAAGAATTCCCGGAGATCCAGGAATATGATGACCCAAACTTATTATTCCTGCATCATTTAATCTCAAACTTGAGGTGTAATACATATCAAATTTAATATCAGCGGTAATATTACTCAAGTGTAAAGGATTATCGTAGTGTACTTGTAAAAGATAATATTCAACAGAATTAGTTTCGCCCATAGAAATTCCCAGATTTCCTCGAAAGAATTGTGGACGTCCGCCAACAGCATGTCCAATTTTTAATTGGTTACAAAATGGGGTAGGTATGGGGCCTAAGGGCCGTTCAAGGTCGTAACATTCTTGACCTGGTAGTTTTGTTAATGGTTCGAATATAATTTCTGGTTTAACAATGTTTAGTGGTACAGTACAGCGGTAGAGTATTGTGTGGTGCATATGTTGAATGGCATCCTGATTCATTCGAACGTTGTACTAATCCATAATATTACATTGACATTAATTAAAAGTAAATTTTCATTCAAAAGTATTAAGTTATAATTTTAAAATTTACCCCAATCATATGCTTCTTTCCTGGAATCGGTGGAACAAACCTTTTGAGATTACACCAATAAGTGGTCCGTTTTGGGGGAACTTGAAATCGTTCACTGACTGTCCAAACATCTGCCCCATTTACTTTTGCAGGTTGAGGAGCCTGTTCTCCAGTAATTCTTGCTCTCTGATTAACCTCATGAACACTTTGAGGTGTTAGGTCCAGATCCCTCAGATAAATAAAATAAGACCCCCTGTTCTCAGCATGGTACTCACCATCTTCGTTATCCGTTTCTCCATAAGCCCACAGTATAAACAGGGAATCATCAGTTATTGGAACGTCATTTGGATCACAAGTGTCAAACGCTCGAGAAAAACTGAGAAACGTGTGAGTGCCATTTTCCTGGGCAAAATGTAACTTGTAGTTTTGCTGTTGATCTACAATTGGTTGTTGTTGACCGATGGCATGGCGATCGGTAAAGTATGAAGTTCCATTGGAATGAACTCCGCCAATTATTATATCAGCTCCTGTCATTTTCGAATCACGGGCAATGCCAAATCCGACATAACCTCGGGTGGCACAGGTTACATTGAAAATTATATTTTGTTGGTTCCAGTCTACTAGCCATTCAAGATAATATTTTCCACTGTTATCGAGAAGTTCCCGACGTAAGTATGGATTTGTAGGAACGTTTTCATCTGGTTGTTGTGTTTTAACGACGACAAGTAAGCAAACCCAAATTAATAATATTAAAGTAATCTTGTAAAATAAAATTTCCATTTTGTACTTCCAAGGTATTTGGTAAAATGCACAGTTTAATGGATACTAGTAAGCATTTCTTTGAGCTCTACACCTATTTATTAAACTGAACTTTGTTCCATCAAACAAAAGTTCTTTGTGAATATTTTGGGAGGAAGAACTAATTATTGCTTTATATGTCCTGACAAGATCTGTTACTTTGTTAAGTAACGATGTTCAGGTACATATTAGCAAAAGATAACTGATAATCACATCTTAGGTTAACCAATTGGCTTATCAGGTTCAACTAGCCAAGGGTAGACCATTGAGATAACTTGACTTTAATACGATGTGAAATGTAACATATCACGTTGGTTGTTAAAAAAAAGTACCAAAAAAATTATGTCGAAGCTATGCGGATATTAACATTTGATTACGCTATTGAAATGCGCATATGGAAACCTGGAATTGCTTATGAAATGATTGTTAATCAAGCTAATCAACCAATTCAGTTATGCACAAAGTATCTTAATAACCTTTTTTTATTTCTTGAATCAAGAATCTTGATGGTTATGAACTAAAAAAATATTTTAAGAAGCAATGTAACATATTCTGTGCATTAAAATTTTTAAACGGTACACTAGTTTAGGAAACAAGTTTTGACGTAGTAACAACAATAAAACGATTAGTCAGATTTGAAAAATTGAAGCAAGTTAGTTTAGTTTAGATGTAAGTTTTGATATTGTATTTTATATTTTAACACCCCCGTCAGGTATAATGGGGCCTACAATAATGCCAGCTTGAATCAAGCACTTCTTTGCAAACTGTAACTAGACTATTAATCGACACAAGTATGTCGCATTTGCATAGGCCATAGTACCATAATAACTTACAGAGTTCAATTTCATGACTTTAATGATTTAATTTCACTTGACTGTGTCCAGCCGTTCGTTTCAATTCTATATCAAATCACACCTGTCAATAAGCAATGTTTTTTTGACAAGAACAAAATGTATTTAAACAGTTGAAAAAGAACGTTTCTCCTATACATCTCCTTTTGTGTAATATAGCAAACACCTGCCAATCATTAATGTACACAAATCGACTAAAATAGTATAAAAGCAACGATATCCCAGTTCAAAATACATTAGTTGCAAAATTTAATTTATGTTTGGTAAATTACTATCTCTAGCAAGTACAATTAACAAGTTCTTCATTTCAACTGCTAGTTCTTTTAAAACTTCTCCAACAAAAAATGCATGAAAATTGATTCACTTTTGTTACCTCGGTGGCCGTCTCAGCAGAACAAACATAGTAAAATTATGATAAAATTCTATAAATTGAAAAATATATACTTGCGTGATTCGATTATCGACAATGAAAAACAATTAATTTATTACTTCTAGTACCTCAACCAACAATGGCTGCTTCATCAGTTACATTAGTTACCTCAATAGTGGATCAATGTACGACTCCAATGGACTGAAATGTCTACCCTAATTAAGCCATAAAACCTATGTCCTCCAGAAAAATTGATTGGATGCAAATGAATGTTACAACGTCACAGTCAACTTTTTCTTTTATGAGTAGAGAGAAAATATTAAATAATTTATAATATGATGTAAATTATCCTGCCCTATCATCGCTAAATTCTTGAATAATATTTTAATATTTTTTTTTGTTTTTTTTTCATACAAAATGTAAACTAAGTTTTCAGAATGGTTTAACCTAGTTGTGGTAAAATTTGGTTACTGAAATGTCCATTTGTATTTTAACTGAATCAATGACGGCAAGTTTTGATGACAGATATAGATTGAAGTAAAGTACCATATTGAGTTAAGTTTTTGCGGGATTTAAAATAAAACGCTAGTTTTTGTTGCAACCAAGTCTAATGGATAAAATAAATGTCATGAAACCTTATTTTCTGTTAATAATTTGCTGAAGAAGACATAATACATGAAAATATTGTGAATCTGTTAACATTTTATGGTCTTCTCAACTTGCTTTGCGTTTAAGTTTTTCTTGTGCAATAAAGTTGGCTAATACTAATTTTAATAGACATATGCCTTACCCATATTTAAAGATTGTATTTACATTATGCAGGTAAAATCATTTTCCTCAAAAGTTTCATTTTTTCAATTTTAGCTAAATGATTAAGCATTTACTAAGTGACGAATTTTAGGTCATATGACGAAATGATAGCGGACGTTTTATTATAAACATGTTTGGGTTTTGAAGCGTGACCCTTTGATAAAGTTCATTTAGATATACAAGTTATATCCATACATTCTATACAAATCTTATCGTTTCACAAAGCATATAAAAATTAATAGGTCGCTTTTGTTTCACCGGTCAACCGATTTTGTCTAATTCTAACGGCAAAGTATATTAAGTCTAAGTCTAGACGCATTTGCTGTCAAGTTTGAATTTTCTAGCTCGAATGTTGAGAAGTTTATCGTTTACATGGACAAGTACCATTAAAAATGATATATAGAAGCTTAAGTTAAACACTTCTCTACCGGTTTTAAGCATTTGAAAAATTTCTGAGTTATTTGAATTCTATGGCTATTTTTAGACATAATTAAACATGTAAAATATTCGAACCGCAAAACGTAAATTAATGTAAATATTTATAAAAGATTACTGAACTTTTTGATTGTGCATGAAAACAGATGAATTTGCACTGAAATAACTAATTTTAAATACATTGTTAGTTTTATAACATATAACATGTGCTAATCAAGATTTCTAAATGACAAGAGCAAAACAAACACTTTTATATGCATGGGTTCTTTAGTATTTGTGAATCTTGCATTTTCTATTGTGAACCAGACTAGTTTCAAATATTTCACTGCAACGGCCTATTTTAAACTAGGTGTAGTAGTCTGCGGCTTTATTTTAAAGTTGACCAGTTGATCAATGTCTAACAAGGAATACTTTATAACTGTGATCTAGCACAGGCAACACGAAAAAGATTCTAGTAGAAACAAAATTTCTTGCTTACCGGTGATGCTTTCCAAAAATGGCTTGTTAGGTGTTAAGCTGACGACAGTTTTTATTTTTAGTTGAAGATGTATTTAGTTGTCAAGATTCGATATGAGTAAAATTGAGGGAAAATCGTGGAATGTAGTGTAATTTTATTGTTGAAAAACATCAACTACTAGTCTAAAATCTACATTCAGTTATGTCCCAACTTTGTTGATACCATTGACGTATTCCTTGTGAGCTTAAGCGCATGCCAAAACTTTATTCTCGCCACATAAACTGCAAAAATTCATTTTAATCTCAACTGCAAAGTCTTAAACTGCATCATCATCCTTCATATACCTGTCAGTTAGATTTTGTTTAGGCAACCCATAAAAAATATTCCAGTTTCGGAGACCCGTGGTCTTAGAGCAAATACTTCGTTGTAGAACGTACCTACTAAAATTTGGATATAAATAGTTTGAATCTCCCTTCAAAATTTATCAGTTGCTCGTTTTAAAAATCTGTACTAAAACCCACTTTCAATGAAATTTTTGAAGTAAAGTCAAGCATACACTCCATTAAAATATATTCCTAAAAATGTGTCCTAATCAAATCCAAAAAATATGCACACTTTTCGTTCTATTGCTAGTAGTATCGGCAGTTCAGGGGAAAAGGGTAACAGTTTTGTAAAGTTTGAAAAAACTCGAAATCGGACAAATTCAAAATTATTTTTCTAATTTTAGCAGGGAAAATGGATTCCTATAAACTTACCACTTCCGGCCCCACAGCAACCGGTAACAGCTGACACAACGGCTGACACAACAGTAACAACTGGATCAACAGCAGACCCATGTGCTACAGTACCTGGTTGCACAACCCAAGCTGATTGTACTGTGAATCCAGTGACTCCTGGGGGAACTGACGGGATGTGTGATCCC
This sequence comes from Entomobrya cf. arborea Gr-Col-00668, assembly GCA_034699025.1. Taxonomy (NCBI): domain Eukaryota; kingdom Metazoa; phylum Arthropoda; class Collembola; order Entomobryomorpha; family Entomobryidae; genus Entomobrya; species Entomobrya cf. arborea Gr-Col-00668. Next base: position 4,067 of record JAQIWN010002383.1, on the reverse strand, counting down.
GCCATGATGTCAGACTGTATTCCAATGTCTTGTACAGCGACACCATCAACTTGTTTGTGTACTGTTGCGTAAATTTAATTGTATTTATCAATTTATATTTTTGTTGCAATAAAAAGACAACTTAAAAAGAATATTTTCGTAGAACTTGTATTCTTTCTTGTTTTAATTGTCTAACTTTTTCTAGACTTGTTAACTGTCTTGTTTTTTAGATTTTAACTTGTCTAAGAGCAAAGATAAGAACCACAGCTCAAAGTTCACTGAGTTAGAAAAATTCAATCAAGCAGAAATATGATGCATATTAACCGATTTATCACAATAAGTATGTATGTACATGATGTTGACTCTTTTCACAACCTGGCTTGTCATTAGACATGGTCTTTGGTCATTTAGACAAAAAATTATCCAAAATGCACTTTCCTAATGTAAATTATACACGTTGATAATGTCTAAGCTTTAGTCATGTCTAGAATAAGTTAGGGTAATGTCTATAGATTGTCAGGGTCATGTCCAGAATTGGTTGGGGTCATGTCCAGAATATGTTAAGAGTATGTCTGATATAAGACCTCAATCCACCTCAGACCTGACCCCAACCCATCCTTGACATGATCTATTAATTTATATGGTGGTTATTTAATATTAACTGTTTATCATTAAATTAACTCCCCCTTTAGTAACATAGCTTAGTTCCTAGCGGCTAGATTTAACAGAACAGAAGAAGAATTTACAGCATATAATAGTCGGATGTTTGGTTGCTGAAGTCGGATATCTTTACACTATAATAAAAACTTGATCATTGTGTATATTGAACAAAAGTATTTCGTACCAAAAATAACTTTTTATGGTCTATCCAACGATGACCTATTCAAGAAATTTGGCTGAAGCATGCAAGAATTAAGACCATTTTTTTCAAATTTCGGGGTATAAAAGGGGTTTAATGGATGCAAAAGAGTAAGATAAATTTAAGATGGACTAATTGTATTGGTTTAGCACTTATAAGTACAATATGCTACGATGTACCTCTGTCTTCCTGCGAACAAGTAAAGACATGTTTAGATGTAAGGGTACATAATTTTGATACACTTTGTTTACTTTTGGGCGTTTGGCGAAACTAAAAAAAACATTTGTTGGTTCAAAAAGTTGAATGGGTTAAAAAGATGTCAGTTTTTAATAAACGACTTTGTATCGATTAATTAAGATTCTATTTTTATGCAATAGATGAAATCAGGTACATATATTCCAGATCGCATTCAAAAGTTGGGCATCTGCCCTTACCAAAATTTTGTATGAATAAAAAATAAGATTGAGGTAAATAAGAATGGATTTTTGTTAAAGTTCAAGATTTATCAAACTTGACTGCTGATAATTGTATTTGGTCATCCGTAAGCTGATACAGCCCTTCTACCCAAATGTATTATGTAACGAGTTCCATATTTGTTTTTGTTTAACGGAATTAGCTTTTAATGTTGAATAGATCATGCAAGTAAGCCATTCATAAAAATTCTATGAGGATTATGTCTTGTGTTTCTTTACAATGTAGTGTATTTCCTGTCTGCAGAACCAAAAAAAATCGCTAACTTTCAGCAGTCAAAGCGAAATGTACCTAACAGTAAAGACTATAATCTCTGCTGTAAATCCTTAACTTATTCATTAATATCTAATCATAAACTTTTCAATACGATTGGTCACCTAACTACCCATATAGATTTTATGTAGGTTCAAAGTTCATTCAGCCAAGACGAAAATTTTGTTGGCTATCTATTCCTCCGGAAACCTTGAAGTATTGATATTGTTTAAACTTTGGTGAATTCCATTCGACCAAAAAACAACACAAATTTTAATCCAATCAATCATAGAAAAAAAAGACGCAGAAAATCAAATCTCTCATGATTTGTAGATGTTAATGAAAAGGTCAAGATTAAAATATAACAAAAGCTCAAGCTCAATGAAACCTTTTAAAACAATAAAACAAAGACGTTTATTATGATCAAACCACCCTTGCCTACTGGCAATCGTACAAAAAAATCTTTTGAAACAAATTTTAATCATCTAAACCACATGTCAAGGGAACATTATAATCAATCCCTTTAATAGGTAAACCAACCAATTCACGTTTAGGCTGAATCCCCAAGAATAACGCCTTTGCGGTTTCTATAAGACTAGGACACACTGAAACATGTGGTTTCACAATATGATCTCGTCTTAACCTAGTCCTAAGATTATTATCCCAGTTGACATATCCCGAATCCGAAATTTCAGATATTGTCAAACCAGCAACATGAGCAGGAGATTGTGCAACATATTCCAATCGTTCATTAGACCAAGTAATGTTACTAGTTCCTGCAAGATAATACATCATGTATTCTCTATTATCTTGTCGACTTTGACAAAGTGGATAATCCTGTAAAACGTTGTAATGTAACAGGAAAGTAATACACATTTCCTGATCCGTCCCATATCCACCGACAACCGTCTTGTTTCTTTCTGTTGTGTCGTATTCACATTCTAAATTGTAAATTAAATTTAACGAAATCTGTAATATTTGACTATAAACGTAATAATCATACATTATTTGATTTACTTACGAACAGATAGTTGATCTCCCGGCAATAAAGTTTTTTCTTCTTTGAACATTCGAGCCCGTTGAAAATTAAACTTATAATTATCGTCCTTAGCCACCCACGGCAACTCCCTCCCATTCCTAAAATGCCTCACACGAATTCTCCTCCCACTCAAATGGGTATGCAATAGCCCACCAGCCAACTGAACACCTTTGGAATTTAACATTTTTCTAGTACACGGCTCTGAACAATGACCATATATTTTATGCATTTGTTCCCCAGGCGGTAAAAGAATTCCCGGTGATCCCGGTACGAAATGACCCAAAGTTATAATCCCAGCATCACTTGATCTCAAATTTGAGGTGTAATACACATCCAATTTAATGTCCGCTGTAATATTACTTAAGTGTAAAGGATTATCGTAGTGCACTTGTAAAAGATAATATTCAACAGGATTCGTTTCTCCCATAGAAATTCCTAGATTATGGGGAAAGAATTGTGGACGTCCACCGATACCATGTCCGATTTTTAATTGGTTACAAAATGGGGTCGGTATGGGGCCTAAAGGTCGTTCAATATTGTAACACTCTTGACCTGGTAATTGTACCAATGGTTCGAATATTATTTCTGGCTTTACAATGTCCAGTGGTGCAACACAGCGGAAGAGTATTATGTGATGCATAAGTTGAGTGGCGTCTTGGTTCATTCTGACGTTGTACTATTCCATAAAATATGAAAATTTGTAATATAGAGTAATTTTACTGCTAAAAAATAAATTAGTCGTTTCTAAACTTACCCCAATCATGTGCTTCTTTCCAGGTTCAGGTGGAACAAACCTTTTGAGATTACAACAATAAGTTGTCCGTTTTGGGGGAACTTGAAACCGTTCGCTGAATGTCCAAACATCTGCCCCATTTACCCTTGCAGGTTGAGGGGCTTGTTCCCCAGTAATTCTTGCTCTCTGATTAATCTCATGAACACTTTGAGGTGTTAGGTCCAGATCCCTAAGATAAATAAAATAAGACCCCCTGTTCTCAGCATGGTACTCACCATCTTCGTTATCCGTTTCTCCATAAGCCCACAGTATAAACAGGGAATCATCAGTTATTGGAACGTCATTTGGATCACAAGTGTCAAACGCTCGAGAAAAACTGAGAAAAGTGTGAGTGCTATTTTCCTGGGCAAAATGTAACTTGTAGTTTTGCTGTTGATCTACAATTGGTTGTTGTTGACCGATGGAATGGCGATCGGTAAAGTATGAAGTTCCATTGGAATGAACTCCACCAATTATTATATCGGCTCCTGTCATTTTCGAATCACGGGCAATGCCAAATCTCACATAACCTCGGGTGGCACAGGTTACATTGAAAATGATACTTTGTTGATTCCAGTCTACTAGCCATTCTAGATAATATTTTCCTTTGTTATCGAGAAGTTCCCGACGTAAGTATGGATTTGTTGGAATGTTTTCATTTTGCTGTTGTGTTTCAACGACAAGTAAGCAAACCA
>JAQIWN010002382.1:0-16089 GCA_034699025.1 Entomobrya cf. arborea Gr-Col-00668 | reverse complement strand
TAGGTACCAAAGCTATATATGTAAACATATTTTTTAAAATACAAACCCATCTTAGGAGTAATCATAATCGGAGCTTATTATTAGCTTATGATTATTTTTATTATTGAAACTGTATTTGTTATAAAAAATTAATTTGAAAATCATTTTGCACAAACTAATATATTTTTACATAACACTCCACAAGAGTAAAAAATGTGTACGATGTGCTAATATTCTTCATTGATGCACCCTTCCGATTTGAACTTCCAAAAATCTGTGTTTATGCATAACTTTAATATGTTTCAGCCGTTGGGAAACGATACTTTGAGTAGACATTCGATTTAACCAAATCATCTTATAGCTCATATCTTTCGGTATGTTGATTGTAGATCTCAAATAACGTACACAAGCATCTATTTTCCTTATTATTAAAGAAAAAACTCATTTCATCGAATTTCTTTGGTTTATGATGGTTTTCTCAGTAACAAAGAAGTCTTTCATGCATATTATGATGTTGTTGTGTTCAATTTTTCTGTGAAGAAAAAAAATCACGAAAAAGGAATGATGGAATAATGATAGAATAGTTCCACAAATGTACTGAAGAATTTCTTTTCTTCTGTTGTGAGTTAAGTGAAGCGCAGAATAAATGTGCTTTCTACCGTGCATAATATTTATAGTTTTTTTGTTATACGTTTCTCCTAAAGATTTTCTTAAATTCATAGGTAGAGAACGTATGATGTTATTATTGGGTTCATATTGACTGGGTAATTTCTTTTTTCTTGAATTTTCAGGTAGCAAAATAATATTTGGGTTGTAGATGGAAAATAGATGGTATATTAAAAATATGCAAATAGAAAGATACCAACTTTTCCGTGACTCAATTTTTACAAGCCGAAAGGGTATATTCGTTTGAGGGGAAATGCGTGCACACATATGCATTACATTACAGAGTTGTTTCACAAGCCAAAATATTCCATTTACGGATTTTATGATTCCATTTCTTTAACTTTGGCTACAAGTCTTCTTTTTTAGTTTGTTTCCTTTCGCAAAATATTTTCTGCTACTTTTACGTAATATTGTGAAATTTGCTTAGTTTTTCTCTGTCATACTTCCGATTTTCCCAATAAGACACAGTTCCTTTTATATTAAAAAAAATAATACGCTACACTGTCACGTACATGCATAATGAAGTTTATTTTAAAAGTAATACCGCAACACATAGTGATGCGAGAAAAAAACACCCGAGGCATTATGCTATACAGTTTGCACGCTTTATACAAATGTATGGTTTTTAATATTTACTCTCAGAAATGTTGCCCTGATTTGATTTGATTTCAGTTGGGAATCAATAAGTCTTCATCCACGTATGAAGACTCCAGTCTACAGTTTACGAAATATTTTATCATAAAAAAATTATACGAGTATTATAAATTTGGCTGAAATATAAACGTTAGTTAGGCGTTTCACAATCTACCGTGCCACCATTCACCATTGTCACTTGTCACCCCAATATGTGGCATTAGCTGTGGTTTCAAATCAAAATTATGACTTCCGTTGCAATGTGGTATGTGGTTGATCGCATTGCATCCACACATAATATTTTAGGTTAAAAAATTGCAACTAGTCTTTTCAATGTAAAGATTTTCTTATCTCTGACTTGTCATAAAGTCACGACTGTAGTTTACTACAGTACAAAACTACTGACACAATGCATGGAAAATTGTTGAAAATAAAATCTGGAGAAATGGCTTTTTGTGAGTTCTTCATTCATGTGTGACCATATTGTGCTTCTGTAATACTGTGAGCAAAATAACGATTTCTTTGAACCTTGTCACACAAGAGATATTGTAAAGGGGGTATATACCTATTGGCTCAAGTCAGACACTTTCTCTATTAACATATCAAATGGACAAGCTTGCATAGGGCAATATTACAAACAAAACTTACAACACGTTCGACGTACACTACCAATATTTTTTTGGAATTCAGTTGCGTACACCTGGGCTCATTTTTTATGCCGCGTCAACTGCGTTCTCATGCAGAAAAAATAGAGAAGAACAAAACGAAAAGTTTTTTCATGAAACCTTTTTATTGACAACCATCTGCATATTTTATAAAAACTTGTCTCTGTCAGTCATTGTAGCAAGTAAGTTTATCCATCAGTTTTTTTCAGTAAGGCAAGCGAAGTGAAAGAAAAGCTTTGCATTGACTTTTTATCTATGGGATAACGCGTAGGTACAGAGAGTTATTTTTACAGTGGTTTTCTACATACCTAAGATGAAATTATGCCAATTTTGTGGCTCAAGTGTTCTGAAACGGATGTACATTATGGGAATATTTTTGTTTGATAACAGAAGTCAAGTTGATGTATTGTATCCTCTCGAATAAAGGTTTTAGGAAGTTAGACAAGAAATAGCGGAGCTCTTCTGAATTAAAGATTTTCCTTCTGGGGAAGTATTCTTCCATGTGTGTCTTACCTACAAACCAAGTCGTTAAAGAAGGACATACAAATAACTACTTGGCATATTGTATGACATTTGGCTAAAGCAGCCTTCTCTGGCCCAATGTAATTACACTCTGTGATTGTGTGGTATGTAGTCCCCTTTAAATGTGAAGGTTGGCCGAAAATTCTAATAAAGAGGAGAAAATTTTATGATTCATTGAATCGAAGTAGCACGAGGAAAATGAAATTGAAATGAATGAATTTATTTCAGTTTGCTGATAACTAAATTCTCAATTTCATTTAATGATATTTCGTAAATGTCATAGTCATCATTCCATCAGACGATAATTGTTATGAGTTGAGAGAGTTGACTACGGAAATTGTAAACATAAACTTTATTGGGTAATATGATGCATATCTAAATGGCTAGTTATCGCTTTATTTATGGCATGTTGTGCTTCCAAGAAATATCAATTACTTAAATGAGTATCATGATAATAACTCAAAATTTTGGAATGTAGCAATGATTGTAGCTTGTAGTCATCCATCAGAGTGCTTGTGCTTGCATAGTAGTTAATTTTTTTTGTAAAACATGAGAGATATTTGGCAAAATTTAATTTTACTCCTGTTCATTCAAGTGGGGTTTCCATTTTCTTGTTTATTACGAAATAAATAACACACACGACATAGCCATCTTGGTTACGCCGACTTGCTATATAAAATCTTGTTACACAGCATAATATTTATGAAGTGCTAGTATGGGGTCTTGTAAGATTATTGGTACGAGGAAAATAGTACGTCAGTCTCAGCCTGTCTTTTGGTCCTGTAGGATCTAAACTGTTTTTCTGATTTTCTTGATAATATTTGGCTAAACACAGTTAAACGCAGTTAAATGCTCTATGACGAATACTGAATGCCCTTATATAATGGTAAGTAATGAAATAATTATTATCATTTATCCAACAAGGCGCCAGTGTTGATTACTTCCAAGTTGATGCAATTTTTCAAACGGGAACTTTTTTCACCATAGGTTTACTACACGGGTTTATTATATTATATGCGTATAGATTTATATGGACTATGTACACTAGGTATTTCCAGTATTGCAGTGAAAGTTAATATATTTTCTTAGGTATACATGTACACTGTGAAAGTAATGAAATGACGCATCATTATCATTCTGAATCCCACGAAAACAGATCTTTTTCGATACGGATACCTGAGACTTTATCCCGTCATCATTATTCCGACAAACCGTCGCTGTCTTTCCATGCAAATGATTCTCGAGTATGGCATCTGTTTTTCTCATCCACCACATTTTCCATCAAAGCTTTCACCAAAATGATTATCCAATCTACCTATGTAAATCAAATCCAAAATCCATTCATCCGCAAAGATTACATGCATATTACATTTCATTCCATTTGCGAAATGTACCCAGAGAGTAGACTTTTGAATATAAAGTAAATAGGAATATGGAAACTTGTGGTATGTAACGTACTGGCATGTACTTCACAACTGTTGACTTCCCTCATGGAAAAGTAGACACTTGAAGGGAAGGAAACCAATTTCGCATATTATTAAAATGTGGTGGTAGCAGTCGATAGCAGCTACCTTTAAAACAACCAATGTCATAGTGTCACCATTTACCATTATGATATCGTCATTCAATCTATCATGCATATAAACTATCAGTATATTCGTAGTACATATATTCATATACTGCACCATAAGTGTTTTACTCACAGTTGAGTTTCTTTAGTACGAACTTGGTTCTTTATTGATAAGAACAACTATAATATAATACTTTTGACATTTATGTATGTCTATATATGTATTTCTAAAATAGGATTTCTTAATGTTTTTCTAGAATGGAGGAGACTCCAGGAGCCCAAGTGACAATAGAGGGAAAGGAGAGAAAGAACGTTCTTCCAGTCCAGCATTTGACTCTGATGAGGATTCCACTTCGATGGTTGTCAAAAAAAAGAGTGCACACGCATCTACGTCTAAACCCAAATCGAAATCCAAAGCTTCCCATCAACACCACCAGCAGCATCCCCCCGTACCACCCCCCAGAATCCAGCCGCCGCCATACCAAAGCGGAAATAACAATAATTCCCACAATCAAACTGACGGTGGAAGCCATGTTCCAACAGCAGGAACGCACCGAACAACAATCTCAGTACAACAAAACAGTGCTAACAATAATCAAACCAAATACGAGGGTTGTGCAAAGCAAGCCTCGAGTTCGAACAATAATGGTAGTCACAATAATAGTAACAATAATGCAAAAGTACCCTTATCCCCATCCGAGGAATTTCCCCCACCACCTCCGGAGTTCCTTGGGAATAATCATCCTAATACAGAAACCACCACACCAACAGGTAGGAATAGGATTCATCAGCCCCCACAAACTCTAGCTTTGAAGGACCAACGGAATAAAGCCCCTGGGATTGCGGTTCCTGCGAACCGCCGCCATTCCAAAAGTGAACATGGTGGTGGTGGTGGAGGGAGCTCAGGGAAAATTGCTGTTGAGACTCATGTGGTCTCTGTAAAGAGCCATGGGATGAGTGGAAATGAAAAAGTTGAATCCAAAGATAGTGGAATTACTGTTGAATCTTCCATCGAAATGGAGAAAAGTCCAACATCCGGCCCACATCACCCACTACACTCTCCTTTCGAGGATCACACTCCAGAATTGACTCCAATTCCCATGTCATCTCTAATCCCTTGTTCTACTCGCCAAGTTCACGCTAGCATACAAGAGCAATGCTCCAATCTTCGCCGAGCTTCCCTTGCCAAACAGCAACAGCAGCAGCAACAACATCAAAAGTCGCATCATCATCACCAACATCAACAACAGCATTACATACAAATGCATCAGAGAGCCGGTGAAAGCTCTTTGCAAATCACAGATGAGATGACAGAAGAAGAGACTGCACTTGTAGACCCTTCTACTCCATTAGACAATAATCTGAGCACTAATGTTCCGACCAATACTACTACTTTTACGGCTCCCAATATTACAACTACAATTCAGAAATCGTCCAAGGGCTCTTCTCTCCATTCTTCGACTAGTACCCTTCTGGGTGGACTGGAAGGAGCGGGTTCTGGCGGAGTCCCCATTATAGACGTTGTCAACTCGATTATTGACAGCACCAATAATCCCAACTTATCCGAAGAGGATAAACGTCATTCTGTACTGTCTTCCTTAAGTTTTCTTGACACGGCCGATTTACGCTATATGGATGATAGTTCTATCACCGTTGAAACACCAACACCGCCATCGTCAGGTGGACACCTTGGAGCTGGAGGAGGAGGTGGCAACAGCATTTGTGGTAATGGTGGTGGAGGAGGATTTGAGCAAGAACCAAACTTAACAGCTCAACTCCAGTCACTTCTCCGTCAACTGATTCTTGTCCAACAGCAAAATCTCTCCCCGGGGACATACAACCAGACAACCGTCCCACTTATACATCAACTCCAGCAACAGTTGCTTATTCAACAGCAACAGATTCTATTGCAACAAGCCATGCTCACCCAGCTCCAAATCCCAGCACATCCGCAATCAAACTCCAGAAGTTCTGAGATTAGTCGCAGTGGACCTTCCAAATGTCCATGCATGTCAAAAAGTGGTTCTGCTCACTCTGTCATTAAATCACCTCCAAATAGCTCCTCTAAGTCACATCAACCAGCAGTGTTCGGTAGTGCTCCTTATGCCAGACAAGAAGCAAGTATTTGCAGTGAGATCCATTGCTCCAGGACGTCCACCAGAAGTCCCACACCCGTGCAAACTGCTATTCCCATTGAAGACTTTACTCGAGAATCCCACCAACCTATTGAGTGGACAACACCTTCTCAACATTCTACAAACGGACGTAACTGTCATAACGGTAATAACAATGGGAGTCACGCAATGGCCCGATCTGAATCAAAACACTCACAGTCAGTCGGCAGTCGTGGAGAAAGCAGATCCAGGCGATCTAGTAATGTGAATGGTCCTGGGGGAGGTCACCAAATAAGCCCTAACATTGCCACTGGTCAAACAAGTCAAGGGGACAGTGGTAATGTCAGTTCTGGAGGTGATAAAAGGAGTGTATCGTCTTCCAAAGAAAAACTAGCTGTGGTGTCTCTAGGCACAGGTAGCCGACCATCCGAAACAAGGGTGGAAATTGATGTGATTGAAACAGCTTCCACAATGGACGGCGGAAGTTTTCGAGATGGGAGGAACCGGTCCCGTTCCAACACCGACGCCAAGGGTGGAGATGGCGATGATGATGGCGATGACGAAGATGAAGGTAAAAGTGACGGGGGTAGCCGGAGAGGAGGCAGTACAGTTGGAAAGTCACCACGTAGTTTGGTCAAGAGTCTTGGTAAAAGGATCAAGGTTCATAAACGACTGAAAGACGTTCGACAAAAGTCCAAGTCGGAGAACAGGGCACGTAAAGCACTGAGGACAATATCGTTCATTCTAGGAGCCTTTGTGATCTGCTGGACGCCGTATCATATCCTGGCCATGATAGAACCTTTTTGTAGTTGCATTAATGGACATGTCTACTACTTCGCGTATTTTCTTTGTTATGCAAATTCCCCCATAAATCCCTTTTGCTACGCTTTGGCTAACCAACAGTTCAAAAAAACTTTCACCAGACTCATAAAGGGGGACTTTCACATGACATAACATCACAGTATTATCATTCAATATCTTTTGTATCAAGTCATAATACTACTACAATACATACGTAAAAAAATTCTGTCTCCATTATTTGAAATTTTTAACAAAGAAAAAAAATATTACCTATCATCTATCTATCTTAGCATAATTTTCGTTTACAATGAGATATATGGACTGTTAGGAGAATGCTCGAGGAAAAGGTGCTTTATAAAAAAACTCATAATCAACATCATCAATAATAATACACACCCATTGACAATGATTTGAATGAGCTAATCTATATTACTCTCTATGTAAAAAAAAACTACTAGCATAATAATTAAGGTCTTCAATTCAACCAGGCTACTTAAAAAGCAAATTAGATCTTCTGGCAACAAAAAAATTTCCTAACAGTTAGCCATTTAAGAAAAGAAAAAAATACAAGTTCTGCTTCAATAGTCCAACGTGCTATACCATACAAATTGTATCATTGTTATATCTGGAGGGAACTTCGTTATAGTAGAACTTGCAACATGGGAAAGGCGTACAGGACGAAGTAGTAGATAACGTTATCCAGCAATCAACTTAGGCGTTCCAGTAAAATCATCAAGTTTTCCGTCGTACTTTTATGCATAATTAAAATACAATATTATGAGAAAGTATATATCGTAGTGTTATATAACATACATATATGCGTATACTATGATAGAAATGTATTTGAAAACCTGATAGAAATTCTGATATTGATTGATTTACTTAAAATATTTATGATAAAGACTCTATATACATACCTATTATACGGCTATACAAACAAGTGCGTAGTTTTACATTGTAAAAAAATAGGAATAGGCTACTGTTATTACCTACATATATATAACTCTGTGGGAGCTGATTACTTTTCAACAGGTTATTAATATGCATATTCCTATCTACCATAGAGAACAATCAATAGAGTACGCAGATTACCGATTGTTTAAGAATATCTTTAAAAACTAATACATAAAAAAAGTTGATGAAGTTGCTTCATCATCAACATGAAAAGTGAAATAGGAGGTTTTGATGAATAAAATTGTTACGCTGCGCTGCGTTGTCTGTAAGATTGCTGATCAAAGTGTGTACTCTCTTCTAGGCCTGTTGGATGTGGAAAGACATCGAGCCCCTTGTCTTACCACCTCTGTACATCCTTCTAAAATAGTATTAAAAACGCTATTCTTAAGTAAGATAGTAGAAAGATGTTCAGAAAAAAGCAATGTGGTAATATTAATGGGTAATTTTTTTGTGTAAAAAATAAGATGGTAAAGAAAGTAAGTAATGAGTCGTTATGTTATAATCTTTTTTTTGTACATGCATTTCATTATGATGCCGAAGAATACTATATTATGGATGTGGATGAACACTCCAATCTTTTTGCTACTTTGCAGGCTGTAGTTGAAGAAGATGCTATACTGATGCGATGATGATAATGATTTTACGCTCGAGAATTCTTTGTTCCCTATTTTTGTTAAGATGCAGCCATGATGTGGGGAATAAATTTTTGCCAAAAATAAACATAAAGTATAATTTTTCTTTACAAAATTTTCTCTAAATTAAGGTACAGGATGAAAACAGAACTTTATGACATTTTGTAAAACAAACTGTTTAACTTTTGGTATGTGCATTGAGTTGAGTTACCATTTTTGGTTTGGTATGTGCCTGCATGGCTACATAAAATGCGATGTTTTCCCTGTAAAAAGATGCAGTTTTATAAGCATGTTCGCTACTTGATTTTCTACAGACTGATTTTGACAAATTTTAAATTATTGGTATGGTCCATAAGCCTTTTCTGTATTATCTTACATTTACATATCTATTTTTAAATTCATATTCATAACAAACATATTCATAAAACTGTAGCTAGATACTTGAAACGCTTACATGTCATGTTGGTATGCATAATAAGAAATATACATGATTTTTGTGTGTACTTACAAAGAAATTTCACTAATTACACGTCACATCTGGCAAAGTGAACATGAGCCTAATATTTTTCTGGCTTTAACCGTAAGCTCTACAGTAATAAAAACTGATTTTTGCAGATATTTCATGAACTGAGTATGTAATTATTATGAGTATTCAGGTCCTGTTCACGGAAACGTCACAATAACACATCTAATTTACCATTTTGAGCAGGAACGGAGAAAGTCATAAAAATATTACGGATAAGCGTAAATATAGCAAGAAAAGAGAATGATAAAGTTACTCTTAAATTCTAAAAATGCAATGTTTGCTCTCTTTCTCTTTATCAGTGTCTGCATGCATAGCATGTACTTTAGTAGAAAAAAGAAATCGTATTTCTTTCCGTCAAAAACTTTCCTTTTACTTTCTCTCGTCTCCTAATGCCCCATCAAGTTTTTACGTGTGAGAAGCCTGCTCTGCCGTTCCTTTAGCGTGAACAAGTTGGGTTTTGGTTTTTGTAAAAAGTTATTTTTCATTTCGGAGGCATACACCTGATACCTGTGGCTGAGATAATATTGTGTACAACGTGTGCTACGATAGTTTTTAAGAGAATATAATTGTACTTGACTAGATACTATATATCGTGTATTCATATACATAATGGCTATATCGTCTAGTCGGTATACTTATTAGTATTACTTAATACGACAGGATACATATGTACGTACACCACGAAAGTATGAGGCATTTGATTATATAAAAACACAACAATAATTATATAGGCGTAAGTAACTTGTTTCTCTGCTTCGTACAATAAATGAGTACGGTGCGGTGGTGTATAATAAACGTGTATGTAGCAATGGAAATCAAGAGCGACTTCTTGGACACAGTCAACGTCATTTTCACTGCGTGCTAACTACGTTTTTCCCATATAAACAGTTTGATACACAATACAAACATAATCAGTTTTGTTGCTATTCTTTAGCAGCAGATTCCTTGTATAAAGAAATAATAATGATAATGAAGAAACAAGGGAACGTAATTAGAGAGTATAGTATATTTGGAAAATTTTGCGTGTTTGAATCCCATGAAAAAGAGAAAATACATGAATTATGGATGTTAACCCTTTAAATTTTAAGTATACTGTCAGAAAACTACATTTTCATGCAAATTTATGTTTTTATGATCATATATAGGCTCATGTTTTTCATTACTACGCATTTAAATTACAATTTTTTCGTAAAATGTTAACCATGAATTCATCAACGATTGCATACATTGACATTTGAAGAGAATTTCGTTTTATTCTTTGATTGCTGTTATTTCAAATTTACTTTTATTAACGAAATTATTCTTTCCTTTACAAAGTATTTCATTATTTTTTCTTAATGACTTCTTTTAATTGAACATACAACGTACATACACCCTTTTATGTTTGAGACCCGATTATAAATACAAAACAAATTTAATTTCAACAACATCAAACGATTTTTACATCGATTACATATTACATTACGATTACATATTATATTATGTAACATTGTAAAAGTGTTTGCCCACTTAATTACTATTAATTTGTGATGAAAGTCGACCATGAAATGTCGTCCAGGTGTACTGTGTACAGAATGAATGTAAACTAAAAATATCTTGCCAAATTGTTGAAATTCGAGAATCATTTTTTAAGAATGTGTCGTTTTAAAGGACTTTAATTGACAAAAAATATACAATATATCAATTTCTTAATATTCTCTAAAAGTGTATTGGCAGAAAATTACATACTTACATCTGAACTCATACGTAATCAAGCATAACTTTATTTTCAGGCATCTTTAATTTTAAAGTACTCTTCGTTTCTAAATCAGTGTACATACTTCATAACAATCACCTTGTGTAATCAAAATGAGCCTCGCATTAAACAATATTCGTAAAATAGTTGTAAACACTGTAATCAATTTATACTATTAAGTTAGCTGCTATTATTTTTTGTAAGCAGTTTTAAAACAATAGCTGATTATATGTTTGCGCAACAGGGTGATAGTGACGATACAAATGTATTGTATGTAAATTGTAGATGCATTACTTTATGCAATGCAATGCTGAGTGAGATCGTTTTTAATATGTACGTAAAGTTCACTATATAGTATGAAATCAATCATTAATTGTTGTTAACATGTGTTAATATATTAGTCTGTTGTGACTTTATAAATTATAAGAAAAATATGTAAAAGTGTAATATGGCTTTAATGCTACTGTGGCAAAAACAGAGTTCTCATCTGACGACAATAAAGTACAGAGTATAATAGATGTATTAAAATCTAAACCGATAATGTATGAATGAAAATATCATTCAAGTTATTATTTTGTGACCATTTTAGCATATAACCATAATCCACCCAAAAACAATTTTGTAAGTATATCATGCAAGCCAAAATGTCATTTCAAATGTCAAGTACCACTTTCCTATTTGTCATGTCCAGCCTGCCTGGTTCATATTACATGCAATTAGACTTTTATCAATTTAAACATATTGGACTGAACTGAACCACTTTCTATAATAGCTCGCAAAATGCTCTACATTGCAAGGTATAATTCAAATTTTTAAAATTCTTTCGTTTTTAGCTAAATCTTGGGTGACATTTTTGTCACTGTCATTCTGTACTGTATGGGAAATGCGGTGAAATTCATGCAACCATCAATTTAGTGCAACCAGAGAGTGAAGGTTTTCCTCTCCTCTTTCATTTCATACTACAAAATTCACCTGTCCATGTTGGTATTCCATCGTGCGTGTCAAAGTCAAGTCAGATAAAGACTTGCTCTAGATAAACTGGTTTCCACATTATATATTACGACTGATACTAGTAAAGTGAAGAGAAAATGTTCTTTCAGAGAAGATGTAACAAAGTTTTTACTTTCCCTTTGTTCTACAATACATATAAGATCTACTTGGGAAAAGAATTATACCTTTTATTTTGGTGGAAGAAGAATAGTACAAAAAGAAAGAAACACGAAAGCAGGAAATTCCACAGAATATTTTCCTCTTCACTTTTCCACTTATTTTATTCTGCCAGACGGGTTGAGTTGAGATGGACCGAATTGTATAAGCTGCTCAAGCCAAACCAGCTACACCACCACCATCACATGCACTGAATTTATCCGGCAAGTTAACCTCCACAAAAACGAATGAATGTGGGTATACCTATATAACATACCTCATACCTTTTTCCTTTTATAGCAGCAACAGTGGTTGTTGTAGTTGGCAAAGAAAGTTGCTGTACTTCATCTACAGAGGAAGAAAAAAGACTTTGTTCAGAAACTGCAGCATTGGAATGAAAGAAAAGCAGTGGCATGAACTTATAATCAACTGTTATATATGTACATCAGTAGATTTAACTCAACTGCATACTATTTTAGGTGGTGGTTCATATAAAGTTAAAAGTGTATTTTTGTGTGTGCTGAGTAAGAAAAGGAAAACTTTATAAATAAAATATAAGCACATCACGGCATTCCATCAGAGTTGCCCCAAATCCAGGTATTTTTACGATGTTTTTTTTCTTGTAGTATTTCTCATTACACCTTTTCGTCTGTGATGCGATGGTGTGTGTGGTGGTAGTAGTGGCATTGTACAACCACCAAATCCAGGTGGCGATCTTTCAATATATATTTTTTTATCTAGGTAACCTAAACTCCAATACTGCCTTCAACATTTTAACCTTATTTCATGTTCTATCAGCAAGCAATATTATTTTCTTGTTTTACTGCTGCTACTAACACTCAGCTCTACAAATTGTAGATACACATACGATGATACTCCAACATGCAACGTTATAAAATGTATAAAAATTTATAGGCATTTTCAGCAACCTAAGCTCAACGAGGAAAATCATGATAGTCTGGTAATGACTGACGTTAATGAAAATGAAGCCCAAACCGAGTCAGTTCACTTTAATTGTATCGATTTTTTTAAAAATAATGTTCCCCTTAAAGCCAGTAAATAACCAGTTTAGATCAATACACATAAATAGACTCCACCTCCCAAGTTACTATATAGTTTAGATAAAGGCAATTTATTATCTACTCCATAAAATATTACTATTCCTCAGAAAGAAGTATCAACAAAATACATTTAAATTGGACAAAGCCTAAGTTTGCATAAATTGTACAGTTTGGTCTACCACATCTTGTCACGCATAAAACTTGGCTAAATATTACTCATAAAATCCAAAAAAGGGAAGAGAAAGTTTAATGAGGGAATGTGTGCCAAATATAATGTACAACAAACTACACATATCTTTTTGCTGAATAAGAAAACTATACTTTTTTTACTAATACTTCATCTTTTATTAACAAGTTTTACTTTTGTATCACTGAACTGAACTAAACTATGCCAATTGCATTGCCTGATCAAATAACATTTTTCTCTCTCCTTTCTCCAACGGGTTCACTGATGTTGACTCTCGTTCAATGTTTACATTCCTTTACTCCTACTGTCAATATTATAGAGTATGTGGTCTCTATGTTCTTACTCACTTCTCACACACAGTTTATCCTTTTTCTTTCAGTTAAAATGAGCTACTTTCACCGTTTTACCGCTGTATGCATCTTGTTTGCCTAGAGCTTGTTAATAACATCACCTCCACAGCATACATGCATGAAACACCCTCTCTTGGTGGCATTCCCTTTACCAAACTCTCTGTCTGTTCTCCTGAGATACAAAGAGCATTCGTTATTGCCACTCATAACACTTAGTTACATTACAGCTCATGGTGGTAGTAAAAGCGTTATAAAAGAAGTAGACAGAAACGCCTTTTAAAAAGCCAGTAGGACTCATTTGACATTATTCTCCATGGAGTATGGTTAACATGTCCATGTCCGTAAAGGAAAACCAGTTCACATTATTCAACAGAGAGGAACAAGTAGTATTAAAATATCAACAAGAAATGAACATCAGAGAAATTCATCCGCTTTGGGAAAATTGCCGGAATGTGTACAAATAAGAAAATATGTAATTTTTCTATTACCCCATTTCCATTAAACTAGCCCATTATAAGCAACAAGAGCTTAGTTTCATCCCAATACATTTTTATTATCAAGGTTCAAAACTTGAAAATTGGTCTAATATTTCATATTCTTTCGTATTGAACGTCCTAAATTGGAAATGCCAAAAACTACGGACCAAGCTTCTTACTCAGAAATATGCATACAGGTAAGTGTACAATAACCATTAGTTATTTTTCTGCTAAAAAATGTTAAAGTGAAAGTTCTTATTACAAATGAAATTTTATAGAATTCCAAGCAGTACGAGCATAAGCTCGTTGCATGCTGCAATTGACCGGTCTCTCTGCAGTAGAATTTCACATTAAAAAGTTACTATTAGCTAAGCTAAATTTATTACAAAAATATACAAATAGGAAAATATCCATAAAAACAGTGCGTCTATAAGCTTCATAGAACAGCAAACGTATCAAGCATATTATGACATGTCATAAAGCAAAGGTGCTCTAGCGTAAATGTCATGTTTGTGGAAGCTAAGTTGTGTACAAACAGGTGCATAGCCTTTTGCCGCCGCCGTTACTACTTTCATCTTATTTGCTTGTACAACCACACAACGAAATTGTGTTTGGTACTGATATGCTCTCTGGCTATATACCCCCAAAAAAACTTTTATCTTCACCAGGTTTGGCACCATTTTAAGGTGAAAAAGCACACCCGTAAAATAACCAGAAAGACCAAAAAAGTGAGGGTAAGCAAAAAAGGATTTGTAAATACTTTCGCATTTCATTCCCTCTCTCCTCTTCTCCTCCAAAAAAACGAGCAATGTGTTTGTCTATATGTCTGTGAGTGGAGCAAGCAGGTTTACAACAAGCTCGTCGTCATGATGTATGTATTCCCATAAAGTGTAACATGAAATGTACTTTAGCCCACCGTATTATTTTTGACTTTTCCTTTTATGCTCTTCGTCTGTTGGTTACAGTTTCCCCCACTCACTGCAAGCTCTTCATAATAATAATATCCGTTTGCTCTCTCTCTTTCTCTCTCATCCTATATATTTGAGTTGACCTGAGTAAGCTACTATTTCTACTATAAAACTACTTGTAGAAAACCCTTTCACCTTTTCTAGTCACTTGGAGTCCCTCTCTATTTATACATGCCACCAAGTTTCTCTGCTAAGGAGAGAAATCCCAGAGAATTCCATATGATTTACCATATAACGAGCTTGTGTTAGTGCTCTACTACTTTTTTCCTTATGATGCTCCTTCTCTGCTTCTACAACTAGTAGGGTTTCAAATTTTCTCTTTTCAGTTCCAATATTCCAATCTACCAAGTATACTCGTTCTTTTCATTGCCGACACATATCTGAGGGAGCGATGTAGGTTTACAATAAAATAGAACTATATTCCGCCACTTCATATTACACCATATTATTTCGTTAGCATCAGTTTCTTTGCACTGTTATTTTTATAGAGAACTATGAAGCTAGCGCTTATTCTAGAGACCAATGATAATGATGGGAAAAGTTTCAGTGGTAAATTGTAAATTATATGGAAGAGGAGGAGGCAAAAGCACATTCCAGTTATAAAGTTATCTAGTTATAACTGTGTAGAGCTAAGCAAACCAGGAAAAGTACATCCCATCCAGAAATTGTTACTTCTTAAGATCTACACATTTTAAAAGAAGAATTTTTTGAATGTTCTTTTTTTTTCTTTTTTTATGTTCCGTTACATAATATGCACGGTTGAAATAATAACACTATTTTGTAAAAGGAGATATAATGGAGAATAGTGTTTACAACCTTCACTTCTCATAGTACTGTCAGGCCATTGTAATGCCAAAAAGTCAAAAAATGCTTTTCACTTACTCATGTTCGCCTAAGGGTTTAGCCCATTGATGTGAATTTCGAAAGTAACAAAAACAGTAAAGAACATTTTTAACATGCAGATAAGGATAAGTATGAAACACAGAAGTGAAATACATACTATGCACAGGTGGGATGTAACTCGTGAACAAAGAAAGCAGTGAGAGTCAGTTTGACGGGATAAAAGGGCCATTTCTTTTTTCTCAGGCTTTGTCAAAAGAGATA
>JAQIWN010002381.1:0-16099 GCA_034699025.1 Entomobrya cf. arborea Gr-Col-00668 | reverse complement strand
ACCCTTGGTCAGCTTAACAAAACTGGGTAGAAAAAGAATTTTTCTAATTTTGGCCCAAAAATGGTCCTTATGGCAAGTGGTCCTTTGCATTGTTTACCGTCTGGCGTCTGTCAAGTTTACTTACACGCATTAATGCATGCTGAGGATGATAATGCCTATACAGTTTGTAATTGTTAGTGTAATTAAAAGTTGGCTTGATAAAGTGAAAAATGGAAATTATTGGTGAAGATTAAATCAATTCTTTACGGTAGGTATATGAAGTAGGTAGGGAGTCGGGACTCAATCTTTCATTATGCATCATGTATGATACATGTACATCATCAACAACATGGCAATGACAATGTTCATTATAGATTTTATGTTTTGATAAATATGATTAATGATTAATTAGTAATTTTTCTCGTTTTTTATTACAAACTGAAATCAAAATAATATTTTTTTATCAGAAAATTACTAGAGACAAGAAATAAGAAGAAAAAAAATAATGTGAAATGACATGAAAACATGGTTGTTGATTGGTATCTTCTACTTTACATACCACGACCAACACGGTGAAGAAGTTGGCGTAAGAAATTGCCAAGTTTTTCTCTGAAAAAATAATATGCTTTTCATGTATCCACTTTGTCTTCATTCAAGACATACACAAATTCCTACGTGTAGGGTCAATGAAAAGGGTTACCAGTTACCACTATCAATGTTTTAAATTGCAAGCATATCGCACCGTCGTCATCATCATCATCAACTTGCAATAATTCATAATTATCATTGTCATTTTATTATTAAAAGATATTTCATCACAGACCAATTATATTTTATCAAAATTTTCAAAAGAATATAAAATCATTTATCACTTTGGTCATAGAGTAGCCGTGCCGTAGGCTTTCAAGAGTACTCCCAAGAGTCAAGAGGAATATGTATGCCATATTGCCTACGTGCCTTGCATTTTCTTGAGACTCTTGAGAGAGAGCAATTATGCATGAAATTAACACAGAATTATGATTAAATGCGACAAGTTAAGTATAACTTAAGTAACATTGTTGGTAAAATTGTCCACTTGAGTCATACATCATCACACTTTGTTGTTCAGAGTTCGCATCGAAGCAGCGTAGCTTTTAATTTTTTTGTCATTTTACTGAACAATATCGTTATCCTCATCGTTAAGTCGTGATGATGACGATGACGCTGCTGCGACTTTAACGTACAATATATTGCATATTTTTTCACTCATGTGAACTTCCCATGATGCGATGTGACTTTTTTTTGCTTGGAATGGGATGTGATACATGTAGGTATTGTTTTCTCTGAAAGAGGTATTCATTTTTAAAAGATCTACTTTGTTTTTAAGCTATGCAAACTGAGCAGTATGAGGCGAGGTGAGAAAATATATAAAAATGAAATTAAGAAGACCAATGACCCATAGACCAAACCAGACACAGGCACAAGTGCGGTTAAAGGTATATCGAGGCATAAGGTGTAAATGTTATACTTTTTGTGAGTAAAGTGTGATATGAAAAATCATAAAAATTCTTTTGTCTACTTTTTGCTTTACACTCTAAACTGAATTCACAGGGGACAATTTTTTACGCATGTATAGGCACTTGGTATTTGGTATAGTGTATTCTTTTATACAAACAGTGTAAAATGTACAGTGCAGCAGGTGTATAATGGCTTTTTGCTTTTCTCAAGAAATTATATTTTTAATCTCTTTATATTTTACGACTTTGGTTAGTGCTCATTGCCCACTATTCACCATGTTTATGTATGTATCTACACCATTACTATTCAGTGAACTACATTGTTGGTTTTGACATTGAATGGATACTTTTGACATGGAATTTTCAAGTACAACAAAAGCTTTTGAAAAATTTAGCACATGCCAAGAGACCTGCCACCAATAAATTACACTGACTTAAAGTATTTATGTACTTTTTGTTCGAGTAAATGTAGCGTACATTATTAAGCGTTTCTTGAGAGGACACGACAACGACTACGACAGGACAGCAGGACAACAATCGACAATGCCAAAAAGGCACAAAGTTCTCTGCAAAAAATAACGAAGAATAGCAGAGAGTTGAGTGCAGACTGAGAACATTATGAAAATGTAAAATTCACAAAAAAAATGTATCAGTATCACTGACATAGGCACAAAGTCATGTTCTGGTGCTATTATACTTAATATGCATTGTGCTTTGTGCTGAGATGTGATCTTATGGTCGTCGTCGTCTTATGGTCTGGTCTACTTCTCTTGTTCACTTGGTTTGGTTGGTATTATACTCGAAGATCTTGACTTTGGGCTGCTGTTACTACTTTTCTTGTAAAACTATAATATTTATTTAAGCTCTCTTGACATTTGTCAAGGATTTTTGGGCTTAAACACTTTTCTGTAACAAATCCGATGAAAAATTGCGTTTCTTTTTTGTTGTAATATGTATAGCCATATTATTTGCATGTGTTCAAAATAACAATGCATTACATATTGCAGGAAACCAGCGAAAAATAGTCCCTAGAGAGAGCCAAAGTAATTCATTTGTGATTTCTTTCTACCTAAAAAAAATCCAAATACTCTTGTGTATTTTGAATAACCACTAACCAGGGACCAGAAAAACCATAAAAAATCTTCGAAGTATTTTTTTGGAACATTGGGCAATGTATAACAGGCGTTTACTGGAGCAGAAGATCACTTTTTTGTCGTATTTGGCTTGGTTTGGCTTGTTTATCGTTCTAGACCGGCCAGCTTATCGTGTAGAAAGATATTATTACATTTTCCTTACTTGTTTGAAAATACCAAAAAAATAAGACATACTTATGCATAATCATAACAAAAATTGAAAATATGGAAAGAGATTAAATCCTTATACGGCCGGGGCTCTTTAGAAAAAAAAACGTCGGAAGCAGATCAAAAAGATATTATGATGATGACTGTTGAGTGGCTATAAATCCTTCTTGAGTGTTACTCTTATCTCATGATAGCATTTAAAGTATTTAAAACTACACACGATGAAAAGTTGATGAGTTGTTGCTGGTTTGGTTTGTTGTACACTCATTTATACCAGAGATCAGAGATTACTGCATACCAACAAACCATCATCATAATCATGATGATCTTTACATTTGCAAAATATTATGATGCGTTTATGTTACAGAAAAAGCATTGCATTCAAAGTCAAGTGCTCTCCCATTCCCATTCATCTCAACATACCAAATTTACAAAATGATAAATAAGATATATGGGATTTAAAAGAAAGATAAACTTTGATATTTATAATTTTTACCACTTGTTAATGTTCTGCTCACTTTAATTCCTCATCATCATCATCTCGATCACGATGATCAAGGTATCGTTTTATCTCGTAATATCCATCCGAAAAAGAACCAAGTATGCTTACAATGTACAAAAAAATGTGGTCATTTTGTTGCAGACACGCCTTGTAATCTATTTGGTATTTTTTGCAGGTGCTTTTAAAAAATTTGCTTTGATGTGCATGTGTAAAAACCGAGTAATGCACAATTGATGCACGCAAAAACGCGTATGGCCGACCGACAGGCATTTAAAAAAGAATGATGAAAAATTGAATGCCAGACAAGACCATTTACAATTTATCTCATCATAATGAATAGAATATTGAAATATCTTTCTTTATCTTTAAAATATTTCAAGTTTGCTGAATGCCGAGATGATAAGTAGTTTGTGCGTACAATTTTTTAAAGTCTGGTTGCATTACAGGGTTCACAGATCCATGTAATTGTATAGTACACAGTACATACACACTATAGACTATAGACCAGACCTAGAACTTTTGTACAGTTCCATAAATAAATTATATGCTTCTAATCTCATAAAAAAATTGTGAGTAAGTTTTGCATTTTGCAAGTCTCCTTCCGTGATACCCTCTACCCACCACCATTATCGCATCGCCACCAGCAGCGTTCCCACATATATTTTGGTACGTCAAAAAACGAAATTCTTTTGCATAATCAAAGGTTTTACTACAGAAAATCCTGTTTACACAAACTGACATGGCTTTAGTAAAAAAAATTACAACTAAAAGTTCAACTAAGCCGTGTACACTGTACTGTTGTGTAGCACATTTTTTTTCAATCTGACGACACGCTGATTTGATTATGATCAAGAAAGGAACATCGAACAGGAGGAGGATCGGGTCGGGTATAGGCTTATAGGACGCTGACGCTGCAGACGCAGCGCGCTGCACTGCTGTTTTGTGATAAAGGTTACCCATGTTGTTAGCTTACATCTTTATCTATTTTGTGTGTCGATCTACTAACTCTATAATCCTTTCCGCAAATAAAGCGCATGCAGATTGTAAATTGTAGAGAGAACACAGATGCAAAAATATTTGCATAGAATATTATTAAAGCTTCATTATTAGATTATGATCGTTAGTGTGATATTTTTTTTATAGGAAAACTTTTCTAAAGCTTCTATCTCTAAACCTTCCTTTCGTAGATAGTAGAATGGATCAGAACAGAATAACAGCAAGTGTTTCACCTTGAAAGTCAAAAGCATACGTAGCTACATTGAATTCATTTTGAATTAGAATTGAATTGTGTGCTATATTCTACAAAAAATTGAATGACAGCCCAGAGAACTCAGCTGAAGTAACAACAGGTTGCCTTTTTAATAAATTGTATAGAAAATTATCAAAAATTGAATTGTGAATGAGTAGTTGGGGCAAGTGAACATAATCATTATGATTTTTAACAGCGAGGTTAACTGTAACATAGATTTTGAGTAACATGTGTGTCATGTCATGAGCTGTGAGATTGTTACAAAAGTTATAAATTAAATATCTCCTGTCGATGTCGATACTGAATAAAAAAAAACTACACGCGGTGCCGTGGTGGAGGAGGTGACGAGGTGATCTCTGGTGATCAAATCTTGTTGATAAGTTTGTTGTGGTGATCAGAAAAGAACAGAACATGTTATTTCACTGTTATGACTTTGGTACATACACGATTTTTGCGTTGGCGTTATTTTGGTTGTGTATAAGCACCTGAGATATCTCACCTGAAGATCAGAAATTCTTTCGGATGATTCTACATAATTCATGAATCATGAATGATAATGAGAAGTTAATCATAAATGTCGATGTGATTATGATGATTATTAGTATTTTTTTTAGGCTACTAGCTATGCTATACTCGTGCATGCTTAGGTATGATTTTTTTTTGTTTCAAGAAATTCAAAGTTATAATCTACATTGTATTCATGATCATAAAAGTGTGTGATGTGAGGTGGAAGAATATAAAAAGGCTATGAATAAGCTATTTTTTTCAGTCACATTGTAAATCATTAGTTTGGCCAAAGATGAAATATTGATTGTGAGTTCATGAGGATTTTCGCCGTAGTGTGCTGATTCATAATCGACGGTCAAAAATTGAAGAAGAATGGCTAATGATTGATTTTATAATGATGATGAGATGTCGACGCGACGATGCGATGCAATGTAAAACAATAAAAAATCGTGTACAATGGGCATATTTTAAAATTTAAATGCAAATAAGCATACGCACGCATCTTGCTCTTAAAATCAATAGTCTCTTCTTCTTTTCATGATCATTTGTCGATAGCGCAGCATCATAATTTTTAAATTAATATATAAGCAATCATCGTTCTACATATTATTGGAAATGATTAACTGGGGTCGGGTCAGAGTTCTAGGGGTTCGAAGGTCATAGGCAAAGCATGCATATTAAATTAGTAAAAATATTTAAGTTTAAGAATATCTGATTAAAATTCCAGAAAGAAAAGTCCCGGTTTAAGCAAAATATTGTGTAAAAGCATGCAGACGGAATAAACTCAATTCTAATAAAATGAGGTTCATTAGAAAAAGACTAAAAATATAGACGTTTCCAATTTCAGATGTGATTTCTATCATTTTAAATGTATTTTTTAGAGTTTAAGCTCAAAGAACAACTAAAATTAAATGATTGATGATTGACAAATAATTTTGATTTATACCTTTAGACAAGCCAAAAAAATGTCAACACAGGAAATTCTTTGTTTAAAAGTTAATTTAAAAATTTTAAATTGTAAGCTGCAAAATTATGGAGCTATGCAAAAGTTTTTTTTCATCTTCCACCTCACACTTGTGTTTTTGAGATTCTTCAAGTTCGCAATTAAATCCTTGAAAATTCTCCTTTTCATCTATGAAAAATTTATTTTCAGAAAAGTTTTCTCAATAAAAAAATCTAAGCATTAAACATGGAATCCTACTCCATTGGTGCAACCACTTTAATCCTCCAAAAAAATCCAGTAATTCGTGGAAAACTAAAGAGCAACTTGCGAAATCACGAGAATTTTCTTTCATTGAAGTTAGAAAGCATTGATAAAACTGTTCTTAGAGAGTATGACGTCTTTGCATTGGAATTTTGCTTTGTTTTCAGAAACTTACAGTCCAGCTAACAGAAAGTTTTCTGTCTGGATTAATACTTTTGTTAACTTAGATGGGGTTCGACGGTCATCAAATTTCTAACCTCACTGGGAGGGAGTGTGAACACGTAGATCCACAGAAACACTGAACGAAATACTTGCAGTTTGAATTTAAAAAAAGAGAAACTGTCAAAAGCTTCATTACGACAACCATGAAATTAAAATATGAATTTCTGAACACTGAATAAATTCATTTGTTTGAAATAAGCCTTTTTTTTCATTTTCATTCAATTATTTTACTGAAGCCATTCAGTTTAAGTCTGCTAAGGCCAAGGTTTAAAAGATAAATTCAACTGCGGCAGTACTCAGCACCATACCAGCGAGCACATCACATCTTCATTTTTTTAAAGCAATTTTTGTCTTTAACCAGTTATGTTTGAAAAACTACGTAATTTTCTTCAACATTGATGCACAAATTACATTGAATTTTTATGCTATATTGATTGGATCACCAAACAAACCAAGAACCTCCTTGATTTGTCGTCGTGATTTGATTGATTTTTACTTTTATGGAACAAAGCAAGGTGAAAGGGTTACTATACTTGCGTCCTATGACATGAGTGTAAAAGATATTCCTCCCCTGTGGTCATCCAAAATCAGACATCTAATCCTCCACATATTATTGCAAACTCTGTCATTTGCTGTTACAGTAAGTAGCGGCAGCACACAAGGTAGCAATTATTGTCCTTCTGCCTTTTTTTGTAGCTCTGTAATTTGACTTTGACTTCGGTGGCATTTTACATTACTTTTTTGTCATTACCTTATTAACATTGACATTTTTTCCATTTTACATGCATTTCTCAACTTGCTGATAAGTTGGTGGCCTATGTTCCAAAAAAGTAAATAGATTATATGATTTTTTACACCAGCACTCAATCCTAAAGAATTTATGTGATTATATTACTGCACACGATGAACACAAACTCTGTAAACAAGATGAAATATGCACACAAGCCTTGTCGTCAATATTGCTAAGGACTCATGACTTTTTTACCCGCTCTCTCATCATCACATCACGCTTCTCTTGGTAAAATCCCTATTCCCCTTCCTAAGTTGTTTGTTTTTATAACAATGCATTGACATTAAGCATTGTATTGTACCACCAGCATACTAGCCTATTTTCCTATTGCATCAAATACAACAGATCTGTAATGAGTAATGACGGACGAATGAGCAAAAATCATAATTGACATCAACAAATTTACTACTGACATAATCTTTTTAATTGAATTTCTTCGCTTTTTCTATAAGCCTCAAAGTTTTGTTGTAATTGTGGCCAGTGGGCTAAAGCTTTGTGCAAGTGCAGACATTCTCTGCAGCCTACTGACATGATAAATGATGTTGATCCAAAAGAAGCATATTTCGCATCATCGCAGATCGCAACAACAAAAAGAAGACCGTTACTTCTTGTGCACAGCTCACACTCATGACATGACATATGAACAAAACTGCAAACCAAAAAGCGTCATTTTTGGTTCTCTCGTTTCTTTCCTGTCACTTTACTCACTCCCAAAGACAAGACAAGGACAACTACATTTACTTGATTTTCTTTATGACTGGCAGTAATTACAAAGCAGAAAGGGGAAAAAAGTGCGTCTTAAAAAATATATTTGTACAAACCTAATTTGTATGTTGACGGCTCCAAGAATAAAAACGATCCAAAATCCATTTATGATATTACATTTTTATAACACGTCAGTTCAAAAGACCACGGACGGATATCCAAACTGGTGAAAATTAAAACTTCCTTCGTCACTTATTTTTTTTTTTGGATATACACGCACAATCACAATTAAACGTATTTTGTACACAAATCTCTCACATGGCACATTTCGCACAAAACTTTTTAGTATTGCTTGCTATCCAAAAAATTTCTGTTACTTCACTTCACCTCACCTCATGTCATTTCACTTAACTTTAATATTTCCACATAAAAAAGTTAACAGGAAATTTACACAGGTGATGTAAACCTTGATCTTTGGTGATTTGATTATGTTACTCAAAAAGTGGAAACAAGGTTGGTTGGCTAATGATGAAGATGGTAACGATTATGATAATTCTGTTAGTATTTCTCGTCAGGTTATCCATGTATTTCTGTATTTATTTCCTTTCCAGCCAACTTTCCATACATGACTGATTTTTTTACTTTATCGTATGTAAAGCTTGACTAATATTTTTTTTAGCTTCACAACAAAACAACCCAACATAACACAAAGTTCTATATTTTTTTACATAGACTTGTATGCTTGTTCACCTTCATCTCAGCACACACAAAAACCCTGCTCGCATTTTCACCGTTTGTCAGTTACAAACTGAGTTAGTGTTTGTACTGGACTGGTGGACCAAGAGACTCGTCTCTCTCACTCTCGCTCCTTTTCAGCTTTTTTACAACAACAAACATCAGAACATAGCAAACGAACGTAACAAACCATGTAGAAATGTCCATCCGTATTCAACCACCACGAGTCGGTCCTTCTATAAAGTATTCCCTATGCATAATACATTCTTGTACATAGGTATTCTCTTCTGATATGGGTATTAAGCCAATATACTGATAGAGAAAAAACCTTTACAACACGTTTTTACTTTAGAGAATATTTTGTATCCGTTTGTTGGCCCTCTTGTTCTTGTATAATCCGTATAAAAATCCTACTGACAGACTGGTCGGTCTAGCCTGGCCTGGCTTGGGCTTTTCATCAGTTCAGTTCACTTTTCCCCTCTTATTATCCAATTCCAATTGAAAGAGAACTGTTTCATGTATATTTTTTTCCGAGTGAGTGAACCAAGAGGAATAAGAGAGATGCATACACAAACTATATGCAGAGATATGCACGTACCAAAATTGTATTATTACGTGTGTATTTTTTAATTCCAGTTTGTTAGCATAGTTAGCAATATGTACGGGTAATAGGGGTATACCTTTTTACAATGATGATCAAATAAATTTTATGTTTCATGAAAAAGTGAGTAGGTAAGTACCACAATTGGAATTACAAAAAAGGATCAAGAGAGAGAACAACGACAAATGGAACGGTAGCTGTGGTGGATGGTGGTACTGGTACTGGTGCTGGTGAAACGGATGGAGATTACTACTCGACACTCCAGTCAGTAGTCCAGTAGAAATGAAGGCTTTATGCAAGCAGGATCCCTTAATGATCTCCTTTTTTTCTCTCTTTCCTGTTATTATTATTGCTGTGTGTACTTCCACTGCTTAATAATTTTGTGTCGTCCGTTTACTTTATTTACTCAGCCAATTCTCCTGCTGTTGTCCTGTTCGATGTTCTGCTGCATGTCTTTCATATAAAAAAAACTGATGAGATGACTGTTCCCCTGTTATAATGGTCTTCTACCCTATTTCACACTGACATGGCATGGCACTCGACTCCTCTCCTTATTTCCTAATAATTCGCATCAAACAAAGTAAACTTTTTCCTTTGGAAAAAAGCTTCTCTCTCCGTCGTCCACACACGAGTAAAAAAACAAGCCAAATTACTTTTTTTCTCAAAGACTGTTTCTTCTGTTCTGTCGTTATGTTATGTTCAATGTTGTGAGCGCTTTTTTTGTCAGTGTGACTACAACAATCCAATCTGCACCAACAAAACTGAAGTCTGAAGTACTCCAAATTGTTTTCTTGTATGTTACACAATAATAGCCCACATCACTGTTATTACTTGTAACTTTGTAACGTAGAGAAAAAAGAGACATCCAGACTACCTTGCCTTTGGTTTGGTGATGTGATGATAATGTACCCTCATTCATGCCATCGCCATGCACTGCATTGCATACCATGACATGATGATGATGACTATGACATGAGTCTCTGTATGTCTATTATAATAATCCTCTTCTCCAAAAAATAATGCTCTTTTTTCGCCTCTGCTCTTCTTGTCTGTTTTACATATGTGAGGATTCTTTACTCTCTCTCCTGCAGTGCAATGCAGCAGCGTACAGCGATTCTCCACCAAAATAAACTGAAACAATATTCATGACATGAAAGGCAATAAGCGCTTCATAATGTCTCTCTTTAGTTGTCTGAGAGAGTGTTTTTTTTGGTAAAGGACCTTCTCATCCAGAAAAAAATACTCTGGTCCTGTTGTGCCGTAGTCGTCGACGACGTTTTATTGTTCAAGTGCAAAGAAGGCTGTTACATTGCACGTAGAAACGAAGGACACTCACATAAAAATACTCACTCAAAATGTTTATAAAAAAAGAATACTGTTTATGAAGAAGATGATGATGATGATGATTCTGTCGATAAATAATAATGTGTAAATAATGCCCTGCCACTGCCACTTTTTGGCACTTTTCTTGGTTGGTTTGCTATTTTGTATATGTTTTTTAGCTCTAATGGAACGTCAACTTTTTATGTAGGTACTTACTACGCCGCGTTGCGTTACTCATACAATTTTTTTTTCCTCTTCTGAACTTCTGCCGTGAACACACAGAAGAGAACTAAAACATAAGACACCACGTTTTCTAAGTCAAGTCAGCAAAGCCAAACCACCATCGCCGCCAACATAAAAAGAAAATCCCATCATCACATCATCATAGCTTTGCAGAGTGAATTTCATATTGGCATATTACATTTAAACTATAGGTAAAAACAACAGAGATAGGTATCATCGCGATCATCATAAGAATATAAGTAAAGAAAACATAGTCATCATCATCTCATCATGATATAATACATAGTGACGGCTATAAAGTTAGCAAAGTAGTAAAAAAGGTAATGGTGAATGAGTAAATCCCCCACAAAACACAACACAACAAGAAGAACGTAGAGAACCACCACCTGAAAAATATGGTAAAAACAATCATAATATAAAAAAATCTATTTGCTTTTCATCTCGCTACATAAAACTACAAACTAACGACTGCTCTATGTAGTCTTATAATAGTGTAACTGTGTGTTTAAAAAGAATAATATGCAATCCATGTGTCAGGCTTTTCTTTTGTCATATTTTTTTTCAAACATTCTTTACTCATTTGTAATCTTAAACGTTAGTTTTTCTAGAATTACAATTACTCACCTCTCACGTTCTCGTGTAAAATAGCATATAGAGCTATACTACTAGCACTATTTTATTCATAATGTGTAATTGTACTATTTAGCATTTTTCAAATAACGCAATTACATGAAAGACATGCTTCTATTCTAGTTCACGACATTACATTAATGTAAATAGCAGCCTCATCCCCCACACGTCATGTCACCACCACGAACGAACAGTCATATACACCTTCAAATTCTATACCGTCTTTGGTTTGAATTTGATATGGAAATGGAATAGAAGATATTTTTTCTTCATGAAGATCTGCATTATATTTATACATTATGAACTAACCATCATATTTTTTATTGTAGTTTTAATACAGAACGACATTTGTATTCACATACCGCATGTAAAAATATGCATGAAAATGATCACGATCACAGATCACAGGGATGGAATGGATGATGATGCTTTTTTTAAAGCTAAACTCACATCACAACAAAGTATGTTGAGGTTCTCACAGGAATAACAATCAGAATAGAAGAATAGTGCTACTGCCTACACACATGGTAAAGGAAAGAAAGATCATTTCAAGTAACGCAACGTACAATATATATTTTCATTTTGTAAATTCACTTTGTAACGAATACCCTTGTTCACTTAATATTTTTCAGGTAAAAAACGTCATTAGTAAGACGGATAGAGTTTCATCCCATTTCATTACAAAAAGGGATCTTTTATTTAGTTTTTTAGTGTATGCACTGCATATTATGGTCTGATTGCAATTGAAATGCATTTTTTCAGCTATAAATATGGTGGTATGTACCATGTACCTACATTCTACATTATCTTATTGTTGGGGTCGCTCAGGAGGAGTCGGGATGATGATGAGATGTTGTTCCTGTAAATGATTTTCTTGTTGTTCACTGTTCACCGTGTCGTGCGTAATTACACAGTAGTAAAACCTCCACCTACCTCCTTGATCATCATCATCATCAGTAGCGCATCACACGCACACATACAAAACATCATATCTTGGTTTTGTAGTAATAATTTCTACATTCCGAATTACAAAACAACCCCTATCTCACTATTTTACATGGTAGTTAGTTAGCAAGGAACATAGACGTAGTATACCATACCATACGTCAAATTTATAATAATAATGTAAAATGCACTAAAAGGCTTTCCCTACAGGAAAAAATACATACAAAAAATATGTACATCTGCAACAATGAGGAGAAATGTGTGTAAGGTAAGATTTTTCATCATTTGAAGAAAAAAAAGAAGGTTTTTATTATAACTTCGTGTTGTACGCACACAAGACACATGTATGCATCTTTCTTTTGGAGTTGTTCATCTCTTTGTTGTAGAGATGCTGAAACGTTGGTTATGTTTCAGTCAGTCTTGTTACTTCTTACCCTGCAAGAAGAACAGGAACAGATGCATGCATGATGAAAATGAAATATAAAAATTGGTGTAGGGAAAAACCTGGGGGATTCTTTTTCACCATTATCATCTCTCATCTCTTCATCAGCCAAGCCAGCTTAAAAGAGAGAGAGAGAGAGAGAAACGTGAAACATGGAAGTTAGGTAAAAGGCAAGGCAAGCGGATCATCATCTCATCTCATCTGCTGCTCATAAGTTGTTCATGTTCTTCGTCTGCAGGTTTTGCAGAAGGCAGAACAGAAAGAACGCTGATCTGCTGAAGGGAACAAATGAGTAACGAACAAACCGAGACCGACGAGACGAAAAAAATAAGGAGATGACTTGAAAAATTGAAGGAGAGCTGAGCTGAGAACTGAAAAAAAAAAGAAGGAAAGGGTTAGCAGTTTAGGAGAAAAACGCGTTGTTCGTTAGTTTGTTTTGGGAGGAACGAACGAACAACGGAGGACGAAGACGAAGCGGAGTAGCAGGCAAACAAGATGATGTACACCAAAAAAATAAGTTAAAAACGTGCTTTCCTTGTCTTTTCTCTTGGTTCATCTTATTTTTTTTTCGTAGTTATCTCTGAATACAATAAGCAACACAACACTTTACTCTGCGTCTGCACTGGCTCAATAATAAGGTAAACTAAAAAAACAAAAACGGGCCTGCAGGGTATTTATTGTGCAGGTGGCATAGCATGGCCATGGCCTGGCCCTACTATCTCTTGTCTTTCCACTTTGCAAAGAAAAAAAAGCGGAGGGTTAAGACGTAGGATAAGTTAAGAAGGTGGAGATAATGGAGTTTAGTAGCTTAGTTTGATATTCTTTTATTTTCTTCGGAGGAGTAGAAAATAACAAACAGATTAATATACTACATCGCATCATATCATCTTTAGTTTAGTAGATAAGAAGAAAAAAAAGTAAATAAATAGAGAAAAACAGAGATTACTTTTTTATGCATATCTGCGGCCTACTCTCTGAAGAAACGAAATCAAATCACGATTTTCTTTCGTTTTTTCTAGACACACAGGCTTTTTTTCTCGCTTGCAGCAGATCTGCAGGTATGCATGTTTATTTTGCAGAAAAAAATGATAATATGATAAACGTAAAAAATGTTTTATATGCTTTACCACTTAAAATAATTGTAAAAAAATTCTGTCCCTGTCATATTTTATTTATCCTTTTAGCCAAGTCTGTTGAGACTTGAGAGAGATGCAGAGAGATGATGGGGATATTGGAGAAAAGATGATGATGACGTACTGCTCTATTTTGAATAACTCGCTTATAAAAATTCCGTTGTTTTTTCTGCATCGTCTTGTCTTCATCTTCATGGCTTTGTATTGTGATAGGTAAGAAGATAAAAAGACGCATAGCCAAAATTAATTGCTGTGTAGATTTTTCAGTTCATTCGCTGTTTTTCATCGTCATCATCTCGTCATCATATATCACATTTTACAGTCAACTCAACGCAAAGCGTATTTTTATCTGCTCTGCATGAAAATGTAGTAAATAGTGTGCTGTGTGGCACGTTTTAACGATGTATTCTCTTACAACAGAAGATCTTTCAAAAAGATGCGTAGCGTTTAACGAGGTATTAAGTTTTATGGCTTACATGCATAAAAACTGGGGATGAATGAATTAAAAAATTATCTCCTAAAAATATCACGGTTTATTAGTCAAGTCAACTCGTTCAGCGAAGAGAGCGAGATAAATGATGTGTTTCCTTTTTAAATTTAAATGTAGCTTGATGTACATGTACTGCAACTGCTGTGGTTGGTAGTTGGTGGTACTGGTGCTATATGGCATTTTTGCATGCATCATACGTCATCTTCATCGTCATCTTAGATAGATAACTTGACTGAGCCGAGCTAGCTGAGATTAGATGAGAGATTCAAGCTTTTACTACTGTTATTATGGCTGTATTGAAATGAAACATAAATGAATGGATTTTTGTTTGTAAAACACGATTCTACTGATAATAATGACCATGATCATTACTCATTACACTACTCTACAAAACATGTTTACGCCTCAAGACACGGATTTGCAAGATAGAGATAGACGCATCTTTCTTAAGCCCAAGTTGTACTAGTCCAGGGCAGACAGAAATGTAGGGCAATTACATGGATTGTGCTGCTGTGTACGATACGAAGAAAAGAAGCAATTGTCTTAGAAAGAAATATCTTAAAGATGTGGATGTGCTTCTTTCAACACACACGCTTTGCTAAGTACTAACATTACTCCTTGCCATTGCCACTCGCATTGCAGCAATATGCACGTTTCGTTTGATATTATAATCATTTATCCTGATTTTTTTTTCAAATAAGCATGATTTTAGTGAAGTATGCATTCGGGCGAAAGAATGTCAAAAAATTAACCCATATTTTAAGATAATGATACAGAGAGGAGAAAAGGGAGGCTGCGGATAGTGGCAGAGGAGGAACTTTTAGGTACCTTCTTATTATCAATAATAAACTTGATCAAAGAAAAAAAAGTAATCTCGGTAGTCTTTTTGGTGGTCGTGGTTTTAATCCATCCATAATAATATATTTCTTATGAGAACTCCTTCGGGATGAATATTTCAGACGCAAAAAGTGGATTGCCCTTTTTCATTGCATTGCAGGTTTTTTAATAACGTTAAGTGTCTACGCTAACATTTAATGAGAAAAAAATGCCTTAGTGCGGGGGTAGTAGCGTAGTAATATTGAACGCAATTTCACTCCCTGTGGATTTACGATGACTTGTGGTGTAGTAGGCTCTAGTCCAGTACCAGTCTCCTCTCTCTACTATCACGATGCGATGCTATTGGGTTTTAACGTTAAATGCAACACTAAATTATACGATCCTATAAAATGGGTACGCCAAACGTAAACGTTCATGGTTCCCACAAAATCCTAATAAACTAGGCAAATAAAAAAGATCCCTTAAAATAGGAAGAAATAGTTTTTAATTTTCAGTCGACCTACTTCCGGGTTTGCAATGCGGACGGACGCGGCTTGAGATGCAACGCAACCAAGTACATACATGACACGCATCATAAAAACGTGCGTGCTTTACCCAAATACAAATTGAATGACATGACATGAAAAGAGAGGGGTCCTTACACGTCAACTTAGCAAGTATCCCGTTTCCATTTATTTTTATGCATACACATTACTGTGATCTCGCAATGCCCCAAATTTTCAGCAGCAATACGCCGCTTCGCTTAGGGCACCGTTCATACAACGC
>JAQIWN010002380.1:0-16101 GCA_034699025.1 Entomobrya cf. arborea Gr-Col-00668 | reverse complement strand
GTAGGCTGATGCACAAACGGATACACCCTGCACGTATGCAACCGCTTTACACATGAACGATCCAAGTATCCATGCTATAAAAGAAACGAATAT
Organism: Entomobrya cf. arborea Gr-Col-00668; assembly: GCA_034699025.1. NCBI lineage: Eukaryota > Metazoa > Arthropoda > Collembola > Entomobryomorpha > Entomobryidae > Entomobrya > Entomobrya cf. arborea Gr-Col-00668. Next base: position 16,008 of record JAQIWN010002380.1, on the reverse strand, counting down.
AAATATATAGTCGCTGACATTTTTCAAGGTAACTATCTACTCGTGCTAGTTGTCAATATGAAGGTTAAATAGTTGTGTTCCTGTTAATAAATTTATTTTTAGTGACTTACGTTGAAATATGTTGGATAAAAGTGTGGGAAAAACGCAAAACATGCTAACAAACAAGTCTGCAACTGCCAAGTTCATGATAAACATGTTTGTAACAGATCGCATCTGTGGTCGTAATGCAACCACAAGTATTACCATACAGTTTCCAATTACCCCAATCACAAGAATAAGCATGTAGGTAAGAACCAATGTTATCGTCCATTCCCAACTGTGGCGCAGATGTTGTTTGTCGAAAATGTTCCACCAACTTTGAGAAAGCATTTGAACGCCAGGAAATAAATTTTCGATACTACTGTTATTAAAACTGTAATCAACTTTATTGTGGTCCCTTAGATCAAACTGTTCTTCCAGACTTGTGAAACGTGCGTTGTAGCTCGTTGGCAGTGATGTTTCCATAATTGAATATCCGTTGGTATTACTAATACTGCTTTTCAGTCTTTTATAATGTCTGTTGAGTTGTCAGTCTAAATTACTGTCCTTAATTTTTCGTACTTTCGCTCAAAATTAAGAAAAGTCACTATTTCAAAAGTTTAATCTCTGATTCATTGTTTAAGTTCCAATAAAGTACCTAACGTATTAAAAATTATTATAACAACCGAAAAGTATGTATTACATTATAGGTTACGAATTATGTTTCAGGAGAAAGTTTATACGCACGTAAGCACTACCAAAATTGGGGTAATGATATAGTCAAGTAATATAACTTGTTGTATATGAAGTCAATTTTATTACGCTTTAAGAAAAGATTGCAACTTGATTGACGTCAAGTGTTATAAAACTAAAATCGCTAATGTCACTAAATCTTTGCTACAAATAAGTACTAAAACTTTCACCATTTGTTAAAGTACGTCTCTCACTTCAAAACTTTCTCCACTCAAGTCCACTAATATTTGGATTTTTTCACAACTGGAATTTTTACTGGAATTTGCGTCCGCTTACATTCACAATCGATGATCATTTAATTGGTTCTGGATTTAAACATGCTGTAAACCTAGTCAAAAGTTGGAAAGACTTACAATAAAAACTCTCACGCAGATCTTTGGGGTAACTGCAGATAAAAACAAGTCTAAGGAAAGTATTGATTCAGATTCTTATACGTTATTTAATTCACGTAAAACTTATTATTATTTTTTGGGATGATATTTATGTGGTGTGTCTTTAATTTACTAAAACAATGTTATTTTATGTTTTGAAAAATTGTATTAAATTCAGAGCAGAATGATTTGCTACTTTCCCTTAAGGTGCGTGTGAACACTACTATGGCTTTCTCCAGACTGATGATGGGGAAAGTGGTACCAAGACTTTAAAAGTAGGAAGCTCATGACTTTTTATAGTTTTTTTCACATACAGCATACATAGTGTATGGCGCATAAAATACAGAGTTTTGCATGATGACTAGAACTGGTGCACCTACACCAAAAAAAACTTCAACGTGAACTTCGTCGCGTAGCGTACTAAAGTTTGAGTTATGGCATAATGCTTTGCAAGCTAGACCTTGAACTGCAGTAATGCAGAGAACTTGCATTTGATGTCTATGTATAATTTTACATAAAAAAGGTAGATACAATTCATATTATACATTTTCCGTCCGAATTTTAATAAACATACTTGCAACATTCACAAATATGAAATGAATGCAGTTGCTAATTCTTATGCCTTTTATTTCGAATATTTTTCCTAATAAATGGTTATGTGATATTGACTACACACTGAAGCACAAATACTATGCAATTTTGTAGCTTGCAATTAAAAACTATTAATTAATTTTCACTTCCATTTTTGCATTTATTCATGTAATATTTTAATCTTTAACCTCGCAACGAAGTTAATATTTGCTACAATTTTTTTTTGCGTAGGAGTACTAGCATTTTTTGTAAAAAATATAATTAAAATATAAGTAACATGACGCGGTTAAACGTTTTTCAGAAAGCCTACCTTACAGCAGCAAGCAAAAGAACTACATGCAGAACTTGTTTTTCCAAAACCATTTTTTTTGCTAAAGAGAAAAAATAAATGACTTGTAAATATGTCATATTCACTTATCATCAGAGATTTTTATTTTCAAGACTACATGATAAAGAATACTTCAACAGGTATAACTTTATTTCTCAATAACTTAAAATGAATTTTTAGGCTTTACTATCCTTATATGCATGAAATAAGTTTTAACTGAGGCCATTTTTAAATTTTGAAATTATAATTTTTTAGCTTATAACTGTAAGTCATGATTTATGAATAAATATTTTTCAGAACTTTCACTTGTGGCGTCTTTTTATTATTTGTATGTGACATGTAACATTTTTTATTGCATTTTGATGTTTCCTCTGTACCATAATCTATGTATTGCATGATCATAAGTATTAAACTTTTAATCCATTTAAATAAATTTGTAATGTTTTGTATTTTATTGTGGCACAATACGAATTTTTATATCACAAGTGAAAACATATAACCCAAGCACTGTTTAATGTGGGAAATTTGAGCGGTGTTTTTCATGTTTGGCTTTACCTGCTGCATTTTTCACAGTGATTTGTAATTCATATATTTTACTACTTTATTATATATTTGCAACTTAATCTTATTGTTGTCGATGCGTATTTTAGCTTGACAAATTCTAAAAAAACAAGAAGTCATTAAAATCCGGCAAGAAGCAGTACTTTGAAGACATTTTTGTTGAATCAAATATGTGATATTCAATCTTTGACTTGGATTTTTACACCTTAGAGATAATAATTACTCGTAATTTTTAGTATGCACCAAAGAGTTCTCTTAATTTAAAAGCTTTAAGCTAACAGATGGAACTAACTTTAAAGGATGCTTGCAAAATAAAAATAAAACTTTAAAACTGTTTTAAAGGCCCCTTGGAGCAACTAGTCTGACACTATTATTTCCAAAAAATAAAAACATTCTACTCGACTAAATAACTGTTGTTTTTATTAGTTAAAATGAAGTATATATGTCGGTAAGAAAGATTAGGCTAAGCAGATTTACATGTACTTAAATTCAATAGCTAGTGCCCTTACAAGCTGTAAACTTTGCTGGAATCAGACCTATACAACATAAATTATCAAGTTGAAGGATAGAACATTCACCAGCAGACAACGCTCTTATAAAAAGAAGTGCGAACAACAAAATGTAGGTCCAAACTATCATGCAAAATAAAAAAGTTTTAAAGCCACATTAAATACTAGCCTTAGTCTCATATTTTTTTGTTAATATGAACTAAATTTGCTTTTAATGTAATAATATGCTATTTAGCACACAAGGTAATAAACCAAACTATTGCCAAAAAAATCGATAGAATTTACAAGTTAATATCTATCCAACTGTTAAAATCTTTAAAACATTTCCTGATTCAGTTTGAGTATGATTTTCTGATTGATTTTAATTGGATCAAAAGCAAACCAAGTTTTTCATGGTTTTCCGATGGAAATTCGTGATGAGTTTATCAATTGTGTAATTTTTGGACTAATTCTTACAACTGATTAGTCTTTAGAAATATCAAGACAAACTGTGTCAAAGACATGCAGCATACAAACACCTATCTACAAGCCCATGTGGCCTTTGTAAATGTACCGCATTTTTATATATATATCTAGACTTTTTGCCAAAAGGTTTTTCTCCATTTTTTAGCAATTCTTACCTTCATTTGCTCTTTGTTACGTAGTTATGCTAGAGTATTCAAGTTTTGACAAACCATTTTGTATTTTGTTTTCTTAAATTGTGTACAAAACATCTTGTCTAAATTGTCTGAAATATTGAAATACTTAAAATCAGAGATGCAAAACAAAATGCAAAACATTTTTAAAATGAAACATTTCAAACGACAACTCTCTTTTGTTCTGTTCGAATACATTGACAAAAAATTAGTTTCGTTGCCTCAGGACTCCACAAGTTAAACAAACCAAACATATTTACTTGTTTCGTTTCTTGAAGCGAAATTTCTATTCACAGTGGAATTAGTTTTGTAGACAGCTTTCAACTTTGGAAATACTAACCTGTCTCGAGGGCTTTTCTTTTAACCATAACTTGCGGTGAACTGACTAACTGACAATTCGTACTTTTTTGTTCAAAAGATAGCTGAAGACTTGAATTCAATTTTTTTTAAAGAATGCAACTTTCTATCTTTTTGTTTGAAGTTCTAGCTCCGGGTGAAAGTACATCTTTAAAGGAAACTACTCTAAAATTGTTGTTTTGAAAAAAAATCCCCAATATAAAACGGACAGCAAAAGTTTCCCTTTTAATTTTCAATTGTTTGAAATGTTTGTGTACTTAAACAATGCACTGACCTTGGAAAACGTCAATCTTGTTCAGTTGTTTACACTTTGTCTTTTGGGTGAATTTTTTTTTCTTTATGCATTCATACAAAATGACACGACATATTTTAGAATTTTAGCAACAATTCCGTGGTTGTGGCTTCTTGTCTATGTTTGGTCTTCTAACACATCAATAAATAGCACAATATCTACAATTTTACTTTAAATAAAATAATGGCAATAAATAAATAAAATCATTAGTTTCCTTTGCATTACTAACATTGTGCACGAGACTAAGATGTCAAAACAATTTTCATCCTTAAAACTACATTTTGCATGACAATTTCTTTTCAAGTTATCATATTATCTACAAAGTACGACTTGGCAGCAAACAGACAAAGATCCACGTTTTCTTTCGACGAATAGTAATTTTCTTTTGCTTGCCCCACAAAGCTGAATGATAAAAATTTCTAGCAAATTTACTTTCTCCCGTGAGCATATAGCACACTTCAATTTGGAAGACACTGTTTTACACTTTGTTTCTATGTAATATTGAAATATTTGTTCAGTTGTCCTCCCACCAGGGAGTTGCTTTCAGATGATGTGTTGTGCATTCGACAAATATGTAAATTTTGTAAGCATCTTATATTTTCTGAAGTGCTTCATCTTCGAGAGTCCAACTGAAAACGGTAGTTCAGAGAACGTGGTAATTTCATTAAACTGAAAGCGTGAGAACAAACGATATTTTTGTGCATGTAATCTTTACAGATACATATGTCTCTTACAAGTTTTGCATTTCCATCTTGCTTTTGTGCATGAAAACTGAGCAATTCTTTCGTAACCTATGTAACAGCTACATCAGATGGAGGAAAGAGAAAATTTCAGGACCAAAACGTTTGTTTCTTGACTTTACTCAACCACTTTATAGACGGCTTATGTGTAAAATATTTTATTCTACAGACGCATTATATTGGGTAGTCTTTCTGAAAAATCCCTATTACTTACACGTCAAGGTTATTCAAGATGACTTAAATATTGTTTTAGGGGGTGTTTTTCTAGAAAACTCAATAAAATGTAAATATCTATTTTCCAATTTTATTCACTGTCCCTATGTTCTAAAATAGCACTTTCTGGTTCAATCTTTCATTTAAGATGACATTTGTAATAACTTTATTCAACAATTTTTTAATAATATTTTTTAAACACCTAGGGTTCTTGATCCTTCCAAATAAAAAACACATTCTCATTCTAGTGCATATAATAACTGTAGTTAGTCTTCTCAAAATTACCTCAAGTATGACATTTGGAGTTCCACTTGTTGACTCCTTGAGTATCATTTGCCACATTAAGTAAACTGTTGTATGACATATGCAAGTTTTCTAGACTTTTGGAGGTACATAATCTACTGAAAAAGATAAAACTTTAATTAACCAAATAGCCACCCATGATATTTTTTGTACTACTTGAATATCAGTATGTCATAATTTTCAGATTTTTAAGTGCACTCTATTTCATAGAACCCATATTTTGCTGGTATTTCTACTCATATTTTAGTTAGATACGACCAACTTCAAATTAAAGCCAGCAGTGGGAAATGACAAAATTACAGGGGATACGTTTTGATGTTCTTCTTTGTTATTTCGGGCATAAAAATATACAATTAACAAACGTTCTAAATGAAATGTATAATTTTGAAGGAATTACATGCCCCCAGAGACATATACATACCTTAAAACAAAAATTGGTGTACACCTGGTTGGCATACTTTAACATTAAGGGGTAAAAGTGGAATTGAAAAAAGTAAACAAGCGTTATTTAATTCACTGCTTGTGTGTACTTCATGAGTCAATGGCTCCTGATATTTACATTTAGGTAGGTAAAAGACTTCTCGGGGTTCATAATTTGTTTTAATGTATTAGCAAGTTATTTTTTTAACATACTAATTGTAATAACATACATGACGTCTGTTTACTTCAACTTATGTTTTTGAAAAGGCGTAAACTGTACGTGGGATGCAATGCGTGGTTTGCATGACTTGTGGTTATTAAAAATCATTATCTTAGCAAATGTTTACCTAAACGTTATGTAAAAGGAGTAGAAGTTCTTCCTTACAGTTGAAATCTGTATTAACCAAACAACTTAATCCTTTTGGTTACTTTAAGCGAAAAAAATACTTCAACTCTGGAAACTTGTTTTTTTTTCTATACGAAAGGCTGAAAGGTCTTGTTATAGATAACTCACAAAATACAGTTGACATTCTTTTTTTTAACTATTGAATCCTACCATAAAAGGGCAAGCTCATAAAGTAAAATAATATAAAATGACATCCAACTTATATTCAAATAACGTAGAGTGAAAATGGCTTAAATTCGAATTGCGTCATGTCCTGCTTAAGTCCTGTCTTTTCAAGTATTTTCAGGTTTATGCACAAATGATGCACAGAATCTATCCATAAACCCGGGTTATGTCACGAAGGAACTCAAACTTTTTTTCGGAACTGAAACTTATTGGAAAAAATTCATCCAATAATAGACCCACTAAACTTTATCGGAAAAGTTAATAAAAGCCTGCTACTGCTTGCGCTGATTGAAATCGTCAAACTTAAACTTTTCTGTTCTAAAGTTGCATAAAAGGAGGTTTAATTGTTTGCTAAAAGAAAGGTTTTTTTCCATGTAATTTTAACCGGTATCACTACTAATCACAATGGTGATGTAACGGACTTCGTATTATACATATGTTCTAGAATGACGTCTATTTGGAAAAGGTTTAATTAATCTACTGCGTCAACTTCTGAGATAGTTCGATGTTTCGTAGTTTTTTAGTACTATGTTAGCTCATTAAACTTTTTTTACAATTAAAAAAAAATCGAGTTTAAAAAATCTGTAAAGTTTTGCATGACGTAAAAAAATGATGTCGCTTATAGTCATTTTTGTCAACATAACATATGTATGTAATAATCTATATTATCAGAAATTTCCTTCTGTTTTTCCCTATTTAATCTTCCAAAAAACGACAGTAAACGTATCGATAGTCTACACTACAGAGTGTAAAATAGTAGAGCGTGGACCCGTTTTATAGCAAATTATTTGATTCCATCTGATGTGTTATGTGATCATGTCGAATATTGAAATGCTTTGATTAAAAAATCCACTTGACTTCCATTTATGCTTTTAGCTCCACAACAAGCTGCCTACTGGTGCAGAGGAATGAAAGATCTCCTATCTTAAATGAGTAATGCCCACTACTAAAAATATTCAACAAATTTTGAAGCTAGAACTTGTAGTTTTCATACTAAGGCTTTTATGGCTTAAAAATGCATGAGCAAACCTTCAATTTCAGTTTTTACGTACTGACACCAGAATTTATTCTTCTTACTGCTAGGTTCAAATTTCACTATATATGATTTTTGCTTTTGGATCCAAAAACTAAGTACACTAGTTGCAATATGTACGTATTTAACAACAATTGATTTTAAAGGTTTCCTTGTTTCAAAATTTTCAGAACTTTTTTCCGGAGAAATTAAAACGGATATCATAACGCTGCTAGTTAGGGACCACGTGATTGTAGATTTTTCAGGGAAACAACTATGTCCATTTCAAGGTATTACTGCCAAAGAGTCGCGGCGATTCGCTAACATGCCACTTTGCTAATATCGAAATTTTGCTAACAACCTAACTTGCTAACGTTTTCTAACATCTAACTACCTTTCGTAATAAAGATAAAGCCGGGACTGCTCTTGCCTTGAAAATATCTTATCTTGATTATGTTAGTTTTGGCATATTGGTAATATTTTTGCTATATTTAAAGCAAATACCAGAGCTTAAGTAGAATTTAGTATTTAGACATACATAATTGGAGAAAGTAGGAAAAATAATTCTTAATCGAAACGAAAAAAAAATCATGAAAAACATAATAACAGACGCGATTTGTTCCACTGCTTTGCTCTAAGCTATACAAACTGTACCTTCTTCAAATTCTTTCGTATTTGTAAAATATATTCTAAATTAAATGGTTATCAGAGGCGTTTGTCACCACCGATCTTCATTTCCTCATTCTCATATCTTCATAAGGTTTCCCATGTATTTTGCCATTTACGCTTGTCGCTTGGCGATTTAAAAATTCGTAAATGGGAAAATACATGGGATTTTGTAATGAAGAAATGAAGAATGAGGAATCGGTTTTCGTAATAAACGCCCCAGTACTAAAAAAAGGTTTCATTTGGAAATGTACGAGTGCTGACAGTATTTTTTTTGACTTGTCTAGTTCATATGTGTGTCTTTTGATTTAATTCTATATTATTTTCTGCATTCCTCTTAAAATGGCTTAAATTTTAGTCGTGTGTCGTTTCATAAAACTAATGAGGAGTAGTAATGTACGTATTGCAGCCACACAAACATGTGTCAATATGCTGTATCAAAATCAAAAAACTGAAATCTTCGCAAGAGGTTTGTTACAATATTATTTTTGTACTTGAGCTTTTTCAAAAAATAGTCTAGACGGCAGTAGATTTCGCAGTATCCATCATCATTTTAGTCTAAGGTTAAAGGTTTTCTTTGTAAAAGAATTTTCATCTATATAGCTTACTTATTTCGATGCATTCAAATTCTTGCAAACAAACCACATACGTTTGATGGTGTTACAAACACCTGTTTCCAAATTGTTGTTGTAACAATGATACATCGTACTCTCGTGATAATAAAATTTTGCTGCATTGCCATCCTAGTTCGTAGTGCAGCAAAATTGCCCGTAGTTTTTAGTACGTGATAAATATGTTTAGTGGATATAAAGCTTGTGAGCTTGTAACAAAATGATTTATAGCAAGAATACTACTGTTCCTGGATCAGTGGACGCATTTTAGATAGAACGTTTGTGCCCTGGAGATTCAGCTCAAGTTACAAACTTGGTTATAAGCTTTCTAACAATTTTGTTTTTTGATTGGTTTTCTTACTTGCGAAGTCATTTAAATTTATATTTATTAAAAAGCGATGAATACATATAAATATTTACAACATTTTTTTTCTTTCAAACTAGAATCCAAGTAATATGAATAGTATCTAAGAGCTTACGCCATTAGATAAATTAAAAATACTCACTATGTGGTACGTAAAACTGATGATAAGGCAGTAGTGGTACTAAATTTCCTCACAAACTAAAACTCAAATATAGTTTGTACCAAACTTTCCTTTGTTATTAGGTGCACCAGAGAGTTATTTCACCTTTAAAAAAATAGAGTCAAAACTCAATTTTGTGGCAACATCAAAATATCAATCCGAATTATAGTAAAACTTTTTATTTCTTCTCTTACCCATATTTTGGTATTGCTCATTTTTGCTTCAATACGAATGCTGAAAATAAAACAAATCAAACTATAAGGATTTTTGAGCAGAGTTTAAGAAGACAGGAAACTTTTTTACTCACAGTTCTCATTCAAACATGTTATAATAGTAAAATATGAACGAGGATAACAACGACTCCTCACAAGTACCATTAAACATAATGGCATGTACCATGTTATCAAAATGATGATATACAGCCCGGACATACACAAATGCAATGCAGTTTATATGTGAGTTTTGCTTGAAAGAGCAAGATTGTGGTTAGAATTCATTCCCTATTTCACAAGCATAACAAAGCTAAACTCAACTTACAGACTAGCTAAACATGAACGCGACGTATATACTTTGTATTCAACAAACAGCGTTGCATAAATTTTTAAAAAAATACGTAAATGCAGCTGCGATAAATTATCAAATACCCTTGTAGGAATTTCGCATAGGACTCAAGATCTTTGTTAGTGGGATTGTTGACGATTTCATGGCCATTTATTTTTATAAGACTCTCCGATCTGTACTTACGGAAATTAGAAAAATTATAAACTACGGAATTACTTTTTACTCACCCTGTTGGGTTCAACAGATGCTTAATCACAGACCCACCGACTAAAACAAATATGCGCCTTTTTAGTTTGAGTGTAAGTTAATATGTTTTCATAAGTTTTGCTTACATAACTGAAGACAAACAAGTTGAATTTTAAAAACTAATTTTTAACCGCTTTATACAAAGACCATACAAAACCAAGTATTTAAATCTTAATACAAAAGTCATTTATCTTACTTTAATATGTGGATCCAAGGAAAACTAGAAATGACAGCTCATTTAACGTGCATGTTACGACTATATTTTGCATTATATTTTTTTAATTTTCAGTTCATGGATTTTATACATAAAAATGGGTTCGTGCTGAGTGAAGTAGACATTCTGACTAAAGTTCCCACACCTTCGTTTACTGTTTCTCTATGAAAACTAGCTTTTACCATGAAGTATGCATTAGTAGTTGATATGTGTTTACTTTATTTATAAAAATCTCCTGACGCATCAAAAAATTCGGTGGTTAATCAGTTTGAAAAAGTTTGCTTGTTCGAAACTGAAAAAAACACAAAATTTGTAAGTAAAACCATATGAAAGTGGGAGTTAAAGTTTAAAGTGCTTTCGTTTTCTCACGTTCGAAAAACGTCTTTAAGAAAGCTTACGTCGTTACTAAATAATTATTTTTGATTGAAAGACTAAATCGATCATTTTCTAAAGAGTAAAAAATTTTCAAGGTTCAATTTCAATAAGCCAGGAGCTTATTGACATTTTGAACAACGTCTGAAAAACTTTGTAGTGGGCTTACAAAAGCCACATCATATTTATCACTGAGTGTAGTCTCTAAAGTTATAGTATTAAGATATTACTAGTATGATATGTTATTGATTAGATACATTCGAAAAACTATTGTTTAAACTGATTGTATGTATATATTTTAAATGGATTGATTTCACCATCAGTTCACCTATATTCATATGATATTAGTCATCTTAAGCCAACGAATTGTTACGAAACATTTTTGATGACGAGAAAATACATTAATAAAATTCAGTTTACAAAACCCCTTGCACTTTCATATAACATCTTTACTGTGTATACTTGTAGCTTGTAGTCCAGCAATGTTTTCTTAAACAATAATGGTTTTACATTCACACTTCATGAAAAAATATGGCAGTGGTTTCAAAACAACGCATTAATTTTTTATAAGGTTTACGCTTCACAATTTTGTCTTCAGAATGTTGTTTTCTCTGCTTTTACCCATTATTGGTAGCATTTGCACTCCTTTTAGGCAATCCAGTGAAAGTGTTATAAATAATGAAGTAGGGTTAGATGCAAATGCAAAGTTTAGGAAACGTAAAAATATGTATACACATATTAATGGACGGTAGGAATGCGATGAGATGAGTTTCGGGTAATGACATTATTTCCAATTTTTATGACTTATGTACGTGTGTAGAATTTGTTTCCCAGAGAGTGCTAAGGTGGAAGATATAATACATTTTACTAAGAAAAATACTTTGAAGGCGACAACATTGTTAGCATTATTTTCACCTGTACCTTTCTTGAAGTTCATATTAGCCCAAGCTATAAAGGCTTGATAAAAGGTCAGAATATTTGGAGAAATCTTGTAAAAGGGAACAAAGTGTACATGAGTGGAACAAATTTTTTAATGTTATTCAGTAAATTTAAAAGCTATCGAAAGAGCCCAGGGTCATAAATTTGAGCAAACCAACTAAGCGTACAGTGGATGGTGAATATAAACTTATATTTGCAATTTATGCTAAAACGTAGTCTTAAAAAAATTAAAAATTGTCTTGTAGCGCAAATGCTCTTACCACCATCGGCTGAGCGTGGGTTTGAAAATATATGACAAAATTACAGTGATACCTTTCATGTTTTAGCTACTACAACATTGCAGTAACTTGTAAATAATGGTTCGTTTCATACAAGGGATGCTCCAGAATTTTTCGTAGTGGCTTTTACTGCTACTGTTTTTAGAAAGAGTAAACTAAAACTCGAAAACGTGAAGTAAATAGATCTTACCACTCTATTATTTCGGTATTTAATCAATCATAGGGCTGAAGAGAAATTTGAGAACGATTATGCACTCTTGCGAAGTTTTTATTAGTGTCTGATATTCTACAATGTATATGCATGCAAAAATGTTTAATCAAACTGCATGTTATGTGGGCAGTTATTACAAACATAGAAGCTTGGTAAAATCTTCGAAAGACATTGAAAACACCACTGGTTATTTTTAAGCTTGTTCGTTTTCCCCCCAATTTGTTGAGTATATTTGTCCATTGTGTGCTGTGGGCAGAAAAGACCAAACTCTCGGCATGTACGCCTTAGATTTAAATATCAGCAAGTCACCTAATCAAGAACAATGCACTACATGAATGTGCCTGGCTTTAAAGCATATCAACGTCGAGTTACAATTGTAAACTTTTATTCCCGTTGAATAAACAAGTTTTCTCAGAGTCTGAGCAAAAGCGTTGGAGATACTCAGAAAACAATAACGAACAAGTCTACCACTGTATATCTCATAATGAACATGATGATTATAACAACTGATCGGAACTTTGGTGGTGAAAGCATAGTCAAGACACTTTCCGTCAAGAGAGTTTCTCCAAATGAGCTCAGTTGAGATAAGAAAAAAGTAAGATCACATTCAATGAAGTATACTTTACGCTTTCTTTTGAGCTTCTGGTTGTAAAAGATTCTTCCAGAATATTTTCTGGGAAGTTGATTTCCGTTGGGATTTTAGCTAATGAAGCATCAATATCAATTGTTGGCTTAATATTGGTTCGGATTTCTTCTATGTAATCATTAAAAGCCGCTGAAATGTCAGAAAATAGCGTATTGCGGTTGTTGAACTTATGCCTGCATCCTAACTGACTATTGATGATTTCGTTATCATTCAAGAAACTCTTGCATTTCTCACACCAAATAGTCCCTACTTGAGCTCAACAAATACTGCTGCAATTTGCAATCAGGCAAAAAGTTTTCAATGGAATTATAATCTAGCCATGTTATATTTGCACTGCACAATTTTAGAGAACAAAAGTTGAAAATTTTTTGAAAACAAATATGGCTGTTTTGTGCATGGTTCTTTCAGTATATGAAATAATATTGACTTAATATATTTATTGATTTGTTTGATCACTTTTGCTAAATATTTACACCATGGGTCAAAAATACTGCGCAATTTTATATACGTTTTCCGAAGTTCTAACCCTCGGTTTTCAACTATAGTGCGTGTAAGTTGAAAAACTTTTTTTACTTTTATTTTCTATGAATTATGAAAAGATGCATACATAATGCATTCTTTATACTTTGGTAACACCGCTTTACGTTGCACAAAAATATAGGTCATCACTGTAATTTCGGAAATAGAAACATAAATTCCTCATAATTTCTTCGATCTGTCATAATTGAAAGCACGGTTTCACTCATGTGAAATGACATAAACATTGTGCGTTTGATCATCTTTGAATGTAATTAAATAAAATCACTAACGTAACCATTTTACTAATATTTTGAGATCCTAAGCAAGTTCCAAATCATTTTTGTATTCAAACCAAGAGAGTTTTTTGAATTCATAAATCTTACTAGCAAGATGGGTTGCCTTTTATTATGATCTCCGATAGTGTAAAACTTTACAAGTACTTTATAGTACTGCAGTAACTTTTATAGTTACCGCAAAACCTTTACCATACCCATGAAGTAGTACGCACCATTCTTCTTACCAGTAACTGTAATTGATGTTCAGACCCAAACAAAATTTAACAATTCATGTAGCCTTCACTTGAAATAAATTTCCTAAATATATAAAGTACGTGGTCTGTTGGCTACGGTCGGTTTCGTAACGTGATACAGTAAACTATCAATATAAAATGTGATTCTTCTTTCCCAAGTGTATATGGGTTGCTGTAGTCCGAAACCGTTATGCGTGATGTTCTATGGGAACTCCGTGTCAAACTTGAACCGTGCACCAAAAAACTACTTTCACTTATTTTAAATATCGTACAACTTAAATATTTATTTGATTTTATCCTTGACCTAGCACTAGTACAAATTGTATGTGTACATAAAAGACCCAGCGCATCATTTTAAACTATTTATAAAAGGCATATTATTTGGAACTTTAGGCCTCAACAGAAATTTTCTTGTAACCTTAAGGTAAAGCATTGACTTATTTATTTTCAATCAGCAATGTGAACTTTGTGTAAACTATTGATTATGATACATAATTTATTAGTATGCACTTCAAAGAAAAAAATTCTGTCATGTGGCTGCCCATTTCAAAACCGGCTAGTTTTCGTAAATTTCATCATCCGATGATTTTTTGACATGGAAAAATACTGAATGTTTATCATTGCTGTCTTTCCATGTTAATATTTAGTCTTAGTGGGGCTTAAATTACCAGAATTAACTTGAACTTTTCTTACCTAAATACTTTCCTAAAAATACAAAATTGAACTTTTCTTACTTCAATAAGACGACTTCAATCATTTTGATATTAAATATGAAGCCGTCTACGAATATATAAATCATTTTATAGTTTGCAGATATATTGGAATATCATGGGTATAATGTAACTAGGCATATTATTTAATGAGTAGCTAATTTAAATCAAGATAGCAATGTCAACAAGTTCTTTATTATAACATTAATTAATTTTTAATGACTTTATTTGGTCAAATATAAGCTAATTCACTAGATTTTATCCTTTTGTCAAAAATATATTAATTATTTCTCAGTCATTGGAATCCTTATAAGTAAAGTGATAATGTAGATGGTAGCGAACGACGTAGAAAGATGCTGCGTAGTAGTATGAAATCCTCTTATAGCGGTAAAAATAGGCTAATAACTTTGTTCCGATTATGAAAGCGTTTTACATCATGCTTTTCCGCCTTCAAAAACTATTTGATACCAGAATATTGTATATTGGATATTGAGACACATCTTATAGTGTGTTCCACGAAAATATTTTGTGATAACTCGAAATTTTTTACTCAAAAAGTATGCTCAAACATGTATATCTAGAACAAACTACAAGGGTATGTTGAAACAAGTATCAATTCGGTCTACTTTTACCAGTTTTTAACAGGTGATCACACAGTTGTCAACATTATTGTATTTTAAAAAGATAAACTAGAACTTCACTCTTAACTTCACTATTTTTTAAAGTAAAGCTAGTACAAACATCAGTAACTTCGCATTTTTAAAAAAACATTCCATTTTCAACAAAATAATACTGCGAAAGGTCAACATCTGAAGCATAGAGGGTTTTTTATCCAACGAATACTGTTTATACAACAATATCGCCTTTGGTAACTTACAAAGTAAAACTGCGTCGTTTTTTGTCGTTTTTATGATGCATAAAATCGTACCAAACCAAGCTCAAAGATTGTTGGTGTGTCTTTGTAAGTTACACTTTTAATATGAAAATAAATTTGAGGATACAAAGGTATAAACATATTAGGTTATATAAGAACTAAACCCTTAGTATAACAGACTATTTTGTAACTTAGCTTTTAACCTAAGTTGCGTGAAAGAGAGATTATGTAATAAATTTTTTGAATCCCTAGACACATTTTGATTTCCTACCACTGTTTTACGATTTAATATATATTATACATTCCTGTAGGAGTCTACGACAAGGGCGTCAGCGATAAAGTCTACCGCGACAAAGACTACTAAAAAAGTCTACGAACGATAAAGTCTACCGCGACTAATGATACTTTAGTGCGACATTTAATACTTGAAACGA
>JAQIWN010002379.1:0-16103 GCA_034699025.1 Entomobrya cf. arborea Gr-Col-00668 | reverse complement strand
GATTTGACTGGGATAAGCCTATTTACAAAGCAGACAGTGACTGTTTGTAAAACACTATCATTACGATTAATATTTATAATGCATAAATTATACACATGCCATGTATTTAATATTTCCAGCACGTAAGGTACAAACAAACTGAGTCTTCAGTTCAAAAATTTCGTGAACTTTTCCATGAGCCTAATGGTAAATTAGAAAAGGTGACTAAACATATTTCTTGAAAATAAAAGTACATTTCTTTACTTATTTTTGTAAAAAAGGTTCGATTTGTACAAACTATCGAATGTAGATTGGCGCAAGTTCATGGATCACAGAAAATGCCACCACAAAAAAATGATTCTAAGCAATAGTCCAATTTTCTGAATGACTCTATTGGAAATGGTCACTTGCAAAAACCAGCTTTCTTTTGTCTATAAATTGCTACTAATTAATAAATCATTTATCTAAGAATCATTTCTCTTTTTTAGATAAGAATGTTTATCATGAAGCAAACAAAAGAAGGATTTCCCCTCTATTTCTTTACTTTTTAATGTTTGTAATTTGTTTTTTAGTATTACAATCAATCAACCAGCATATTGCATGATAAGAAGAAATATTAAAAACATATATATTCAATTATACCATGTTCCAAGTAGACTGTATACGCCGCGACCACGAATCGAGGTATTTGTTCAAATCATGAGAATCGAGAATCTATAATCAGCGTATTTATATTTATGGATAACATGATGGCCCACTGATAAGAGTGGGATTAAAAATGAAGCAATATAAATTGCAAATCGCAAGAGCACATGCTACATACCCTCCTTATTCTATTAATTATACTATCTCATGTAGTCAAATATCTCGAGCCACGGCAAGGTTATAAAAGGCAATATTTTCTTACAATATGTATTTGATTGATCTATTAACCTTTTCTCTGTTGAATTATTGTTAACCTCTATTTATTGTCCATTTAAAAACTACTGCTAAATGTCTGCAATAGGTCTACAACAGTATTCTTTTACTAAAACGGCCGTGGCATTGGAACTGGAACACATTTGAATTGATTGAAGTGGTTTTCATTTAGGCTTTTTATTATGACACCAACTCAATTGAGCATCAGATAATTTAGACAAATTGCAACAAAAACATGCAAAATGGAAGAATAGGCTGGTCCTGTTACATTACATGAATAAATTTTTATCGGCTAAAATGTTCCATGGACCAAAATGTTGTGAAATGGAGATGAGGATGACGCACCTGCCAATGGCAACATTCAACTTTTAAGAATAGTACAGATCAGATAAATACTACGACTCTTTAATTTACGATGGAGGGCAGTGGTCAGAGTAATATAAATTTTGTTGTTCTCCAAAAAGTGTGAAGCACGAAGGTCAAGATCATCATTTGAACTAACTGCTCTTGCTCAATTTGGAATGAATTGGCAACGATGATAAATTGATAAAAACCAACATAGTAAAAAGTACTACGTTTACAAATCTCATGATCAGTCATGCTGACACCACAGTCAAGTGTTTAACCATGTGACAATGCATAATGTAAATGCTACTGAACTACTTACAACATAAACGTAGTATTTATTTCTTACTACTAATTATAAATTAGCCGCAAATTAAAATTTAGACACACGTTTACATAGACTAGCAAAGATGTATACAGTGGTTAAAGGGAGATTCATCTCGATACAAAAATATTGGAGATTGAAGACAAACGTGTCAAATTAAATAAGAATTCTTCCATATTTACAAAATTAAGATTAAATAGAAAGTAAATTGGACGTCAAAAAATACCCAGCGTTTAGCGACCCAAACTCAGACATATAATTGTTTTCTGCAACTGGTAATCATGCAAATAGGGAACGCAAATAGTTTGCTCACAGTTTACACACACCACGAGTTAACTTAAACTTAATATATATTATCATAAATCATCACTCATCAACTCATCATTCTAAAAACACCAAATCAATTTATCATACAGAACATTGATGTCTAACAAAGACTACTCAAAAGCTACTTGAACTGAATTCAATTGTGTCAAACACTTAACTAATGACACTTGTTCTTACTGACATACTATATAACCAGGAAACGTATTGATTTTACATTATGCTATGATAAAAATAAAATTGGAGAATTCCGAGTATTCCGTCCGACAATGATATGATAAGCAATATGTATATTGCACTATTTTCATTATTGTAAACCTTACTAATGCAGTCTAATTTTCCAGTTTACTAGAGAGAGACTGTAAGCTGTAAGTTTCATAAAAATAACACAAATCAGGAAAGTAGCAAACTTACGCTTTTCAGAAGATCATGATTGCGTAGAGGCGATGACGATGACGATCTTATGAAGAGATGAAGATGCACATCAACATCAAACTTAAAGTATGAATGAATGATGCGCTATAAATAGATTAGCACAATTAGGGTTCAAATTTTTATCAAATTCCACTACTGGAAAATCTAAAGCTGTTGTAGTTACTTTCAAGGTTTGCAATTTTCCTAACTACTGCCACGCTTATTGCACTACACAACAATATTTTTGGTTTCAAGTTCACCTTTCTTCTGTGGATTTTAAATTTAACTTCCAAATACTCCTGGCCATATACCGGACAACTCAGGTAATCTTTACATTAAATAGCTATAAAATTTTCCCGTGATAATAAAATTCTTCAGTAATTTCCTTAACATAATCTCGCGCTCAAGTCATACTTATTCCAGACACGAAATTCTTTTGAAAATTTGAAAAATACGCATTCACATAACAATAAAAATTACCATAATTTGCACCATGATAAATCATGTGCCATGTGCACATACCTTGTAAGCTAAATGTGGTGTCGTTTTATGCACAACGACTTTCCTCCTTTTTTGAATCAGGAAAAGTATTTCTTTTTTACTCACTGTTAACGTTGTGTATACAATCATAATTATCTTTCTTGCCAACACAAACAAACGCCAGCATGGTCGTGTGGAGATGATGACGTCCAAACTTTTGAAGGATACAGTGTCTAGTCTTTTATTTACTGTTTACCTATTAAAAACCACCACCAAAACATGGAACAACAAAATACCACAATTTCAAGTGTAGCCGAACGTTAAGTGTTCACACAAATTCACAGTAAAATGCTATTTTAAAACACTGCATCTCTGCATAACCATCATTTTCTCTTATCCATTCACTATTTTAGTATTTTCGGGACAAGTGCCTAAACGATGCATACAAAATATTTAAAGATAATGCGAAAATCTTCAGCTGCATGTTACTTTATAAGTTTTTTTTAGTATAACGATCATCTAGACGAGCTTTTAATACTTTTTATATTCTCACATCTGTGAAAATGTTACCCAACCTTGCTTTCCTTAAAACGGAGCCAAATGATTGCCGACTATATATGCTGCTGCGTAGCTATTAGGGTTAGGGGAGTCTTAATACAAACTATATCCACAGAACAAAAACAACAACATCGTCTTTTCATATATAAATCATTTTGGTATGTAGTATCAAGTATACTAGGAAAACAACGTGTGCAAAAAAGTAATACGTAAACTTGTTCTTTGAAAAAAATTCCAAATATTGTCATACTCCGGGTCGTAACTCGTAACTTTTGTGTATAGTCATGTGTAAATTTTTTTATCACGGTGCAGTTTTATTTTTATAAAACGAGACGTAGTTGTACGCAGCAATGGCAATAACATTTACATTCTTTACAAGTTTAGCAGATAGATAAGAAGTAAACCAAATATAAAGCATGAGTAGTTTTTTCCATGAAGTTCTGTACACAGGACCAGGTAAATCGTAAAAAAATACTGACGATGATATGTTGTGTTGTGAATTGAGTTGAATGAGTTAACCAGCCTCTGTCCTGTCCATTTTCTGATCCTCCAATAATAATGGACAAGATTTGTGGTGTGTGGCTCAGTTCCCATTCCTTACATACTTAACTCAGAGAAACAGAAAAAGATAAAAGATACATTCCAATGCTGTATTTTAGCTTTTGCAAGAGAATCGGTTGCAGAGTAATTCTGTATCAGCATCAGAGATCTTTCGCAATGCAATGATTCGCTGTACGAGAGAATAATCATTTGTGAATTTGAAACCAATTATACAAATATGAGAAAAAGTAATTCTCGAAGAGAATATGCCAGTCAGCCAGGTATGTATGCAACTGCCACTCCACTCCACACGGTCACTTTTCTTCATATTTCTGATTCTGAGTTTAGTTGCGTCGTAATTTTTTTGCTGCTCATGCTGGTATTGCTACATGTTCGTTCATACTTACAAAGATATTATGATATGATCGACTGCGACTGGTATTTTGTGAGGATTTTTGCTTAACCCATTCCTTTGATTAAAAAAATCTATTGTTTGACTTATGACTTAAATGAACCAACAAATATATTATGTAGTAGTAATGATATGAGTTTGCAAATGTGTGTAAAAGTATTCCTCAATTGGCTGTTTTCTTTCATGTTGTTTTATTGTGACGTGAAACGAAATGTGAAATGCACCTTTGTGCGAGGGGATGATTACGTGTGTGAGTGACTCAAAATGCGGAAAAGCGGTTTGCACATTTCTTTTGCTGTATCAGCTTACTGGATGCATAGTTTTCACACTGTATAATGTGTAAAATCTGAAAGATGTGCTAAACCAATATTGGTGGTGGGGACTGGTGCAACAATCCAACGTAGAATTTGAATTTTATATTTATATGCACAGTTTATGCATACTGGATACGTGTATGAATATGAAAAGTTTATATGATAAATGATCCTGACCAGGAGTCTAGTCCAACTACAGAGTTGCAATTAGTAATCAAGACGAAAGAACCTTTTCATGGTTTAAACTTTATTTCGGCATTCATGGATCATGGACGATTGATGTTAGAGCATGTCGAACTTGAAGCGGCCATTCATTTAATTAAGCCTGCCATACAAATGCTTTTCTTTTGGGCTTTCCAACGAAATGAAAAACCAAATGATAGGGATGTTGGGGTTGGGATGTAAAGATGTAAAATGCTTTGAGTAAAAAAACCTTAATTGTTCTTAGTGGTTGCAACACATCAAGTTATTTTTATTAAATCGTTACAATACATTATTCCGAAAATTTTGTCTGTGTTGACTCATTGTCAATGAGCTGCGAAAAACCAGAAGAGGGTTATTGTGAAAATTAACACACGTCTCACTCAGTCTCACGTGAGCATTGACAAGGGTTCGTTTATGGTACTTAAATGAGAAAAGAGACCGTTGTTGTAACATTCCATATTGGATTCTACCATTTATGCTTGTCTGGTTTATCATGAAATCAGGCAAAATATAGCCTTTCATTTTGCATCGTAAGATGTTTTACATGTTAATGCATGCCTTGTTTGAAAAATAATTATCCGTTTTTGTTCTGGAAGGAAAAGAAGAACTTTCCATTGCAATTTTTATCCAGTAGTGATATAGAATATTGACTTTATTAGCACACAACGCATAAACTTACATTCTTGCGAAAAGAACCAACGATAATACCTTTTTTGCGTACTTAATTATCTTAATTGTATTAATAAAAACTAACCTAAATATTTTGATTGAAAATTAATGAGAATACAATTCACGTTAACATAAAAGAATGACGATGGTTTACAAAGAATAAATGCGTGCTGTTTGTAAAGCTACTTTAAAATCTTAAAATTTTACAACTATTTTTTTTAAATATTTAGGTCATTGTCAAAAAATCAAAACTAAACTTTCTAAAGTTCACAACATATTTAATACCAATTCAACAGTTTTTTTCTCTCAAAACTTTCAACCAGATCATGATATTCATTTTTTAATGTTTATTGTTTTACGTACGCACAAATAATTCATTACACTAACCATAGCTATTTTTGCGCCTGGATTAAATTGTACATACTCCTCGTATTCATTTCAGATTTTAATTCAGATGTTTTATACTGTTGGACCAGAGTAGTTTAAATAATTATTCTATGAAACAAAACAGTATCTAACAGGTAACAGTTACAATACATACTTAATTGTATTAAATTATAGTAAGTATAAAAGAGTGAAAAATACATACAGGAATACACCTTCTTGTTTTTTTCTTGGCCAATAATGAAGGTTAGGAAACATAAGAATGAATGAGATTACAAGTACACTTAAATGAGATTTAAAATGAATACTTTTTAGAATGTGGATTTGGTTACACTGCGATAAGATAATAAATTATATATAAAAAATCAAATAATATTGAATTAAAGTTATATTTACCACTGGGACAAAGTTACAAAATGAAACTAGAACCATACAATTGATAAATTGTAAGGCTGACGCAATTACAGAGTTTTGATAACTGGACGGTAATTCATTTAAAATACTTTTAGATTGTTTTCTTAATCTCAGATTTTCTCAATCCCGACATGACATAAGAAATTGACAGTCATATAGCATAGCTATAAAATTGATTGAATATTTAAAATGGACGATATATCAATTCATTTGTTATTTATAGTTGTGCGATGTTCTTCATATTATTTTTGCGACATTGAGAAAACATTTTACTGTGATATTGCTAATGTATAAGGCATATTTACGTATATTTAATTCCAATTTGGTCCGTCACTTTGTGTTCCTTTATTTTAGCTCAATGAATCTAATTTGTAGTCTGTATTGCAATCGACTTACACTCTAATTTGGTTTCTAAAAAATTAAGGCATCTGCTCTACACGTCTGTCTAAATCTGTGAAAGTTCCTTAATGACATTCTAAAAATGTACTTGAAAATGCATAATATTCCGTTTTTGTTATACATACATATTTCATTGCTAGAGCTCGTAAGTGTAAGATGTGAGTAGATATAAAGTGAAAGATAATATATTATTATGTATTTTTAAGTGTAATTATATTAAGATTAGAGATTTTAAGTAAGATCACAATGTTAGAGCTGCAGGTATTAATCTCTTCGGATGTTAACAGGGCAGGGAAAGTATCGAAGATTATCATCACGAACCTGCAACAAGATCCAAATTGACAGATCTAACAATGAAGTGTTGTTTGCAAGCGAATTGTTAGTAGTCGTTGGTCCATTTCTGATTATTGGATGTGGTCAAGCTTGCTAAATAGTTTTTTTTTTAGAATTTCCCCACTTCGCACAAATTTTTCATTCAGATCAGTCAAGCGGCCTTAGTTAAATAGTCGTGTTTGACCGCAGATTTAAGATCTATAAACTGTATTATTTACAAGGGATTCACAACTTTTCAGTAGATTGCAGTTAAAAACTAGCAGATCTTAGTGTTTTTATCATTTCTTGGTTTCAGTTATCACATATGAATAGAAGCAGCCGTATAACGGGCTTCTCCTCTCCTGAACGCCCATTGGCTTGGTCGATACTGAAAAATAATAAATTTTTTATTGAAACTCTGTCCCAAGATGTTGGCAATAATTGTTGACAACTTACTAATTATTACTTACTCTGATCAACATTTGCCCTGAGGGTGAATGTGGGAAAAAGTAGGCATAAGCTAACCATCCCACAGCACCAAACACGAGTATCATTAAAAACATCACTCCGATTACACCAGCAGCGCTCATTCCTTCTTGTTCTATAAATAAAATTGTACGTGATTAAATAATTTTATACTGTGGCTTATACGTAGATTATAGGATATTTTTGATGACATTATATTTTAAAATGTAGTATTTAGTGAAAGAAAAGTACCTGGTGCTTTGATTTTCTTTATGTATGGTCCACCAGTGAAGTCTGACACGTGATCATGATCGTCATGATCATGGTCATGATTGACATTGTAGGTACTCGATGGATCAATTCTTTGTGAACATTGTTGCAACTCCGTAAAATTTCCATTCGGCTTATCACAGCCTTTCAGAGTCCAATCTTGAGTGTACCGATCCGTTCCATTGGAGCAGCGGTTTACAGAGGGACACCAAAAACACTGCAAAAATTGGTAATTAGTCACGTGCATGCAAAACGATTGCATAAACCTTATTTGCCATACACTTCAATATTCAGTTATAAGTAGTACCTTGAATTTTAATTGTGCTGTGGTACAATCTTGGCACGACTGTAATTGCTGACACGTGGTGTATGGGGTGAAAATAATAGCTGTTCCATTGGTTATGTTTACATTTGGATGAGATTTTAGATCCACCCGATCGTATTCGTAGATAGTTTTTTGTCTAACAACTGAAAAATAATGTTGAATATTTTTTATTTTACACTCTATCACGATTTTATAAATGACTAAATATTTGTGGCTAGAAGGCACACTCACATAGCATATTCTTGTCCTTGATGTAGGCGTCTGAGAGACCAACTTTCACAGGGTGATGTGTATCGTTAATTGCTCCCACTGGAATGGGTATGGTCTTGTATACGAACACAATGGTTCCGTTCCTATACAAGGTCGTTTGGAACGTAAATGGTCCATCCTTTGGGCTGTCTTGAAGGCGAACTTGATTCCATTCAACGGTAAAGTAGTCGGCTAATTGAGAAATGAGAAATTATTATGAAAATTCGGAATCTATTGAAAAATATTTTTTGATGCGGATTATAAGCTTGATTTCTTTAAATCGTACATGTGCTAACATAGTTGACAGTGGCATTTGGAGTAGTGCTAGAATCAAAGTTAGCCATCAGTGGAGCCACATATTGGGTTGCAGCAAGCCATGCGTGAACTTGATCCCCGAGGTAGATGAACCCACCTGTAGCGACGGTCAAGTTTGGGATTTGATGTCCGTAGAATAATATGGGAAATTCGGGTTTCATAGTCTACAAAACAAAGAGACACATTAATTACTGAATAGTCAAAAGAACATATCATCCAACAGTATCATAGAAGTCTTTGTAGCCTCTAATATACTTACAGCAGCACGTCGATGTGCATTGGATAGCATTCCATGGTTTTTAGCTTTCGGATTATTTTCCATCTCAATCCAATACCTGCCTACACCTTCTGGGTCGTAATTGACGATATAGTATTTGAATTTGTCCACCTACATTTAACACAATTTGTCATCATTTAGATCAGAAATTCAAATATTCATTCATGAAATTGCAGCATTCATGAAAAGCTCATTAGCATCGTTCATATTCGTGTACTGTGTTTACCTCCTTCTGCGATACATTTTGCTGGTAGAACGTTTTATTGTTTGGGAAATTGGGATATGAAGAGTTGCCTTCAAATAGCACACTTTCATCGGGGAAATCAACAGGTTTGCTTGCTTCCGTAGTTTCAGCATTTACGATAGTGTTACCGGGTTGTTGGGTTGGAAGACTTGAATCTGCACCATTTGTACTAATAGGAATATTTACACCGGCTGGTGGCAGCGCAGTTGGTCCTTGCGCTGATGCCTTTGTACCACCCACTGTTGGTTTCTTGGCATTGGGCGATGATGTAACGTTAGTTTTAATCAGAACGCTTTTGTCCGGAGTTTGGTCAGGAGGCACGGTCACTTGACGTTTCAGTCTAGAGTGTAGTGTATTCGAAGGTTCTATGATGTAATGCAGGCTATCCTTATTGCTATCATCTCCATATCGTAACTCAAAGTCCACATCTGAAACGCAAATATTCGAGAGAAAAATTTAAAACTTTACTCCCTTTAGATATGCACTAATTATTCATTTTAATCAGTGCTTTTAAGAAAATAGGAACTAGGAAATTAAACATTGAACATGTGCAACGCATCAATTTTGTCACGCATTATTGCTTTCTTTCTCCAAATGACTTTTTTATGCAATAAATGAGTATATATGATATTTAACTAAAATATTAATGTATAATTTAATATTTGCCCTTATAGCGAATGACTGTAACCTCAATAAGCATAAACATGTCTACCAGAAAAAGTATCATTTATCAATTGGTTGTTTTATGGGTAAAATCACTGATGCATTTAGTTGAAGTTTAGATATTTATATGTGTGTAGCTTATAGAATTAATATTTGTTGTTGTCCCAATCAGTGTAAATTTGAAATTTTATGCTTGGCTTGGTCTGAGAAGTAACGAATTCGCACTGCTGCACATTGGTATAGTTTATAGTTTTGCACATATACTTCTGCACACTTCATAAATTTCCTTCCTTCCTTCACTATCAATCTAACTTGCTTGAATTCTCTCTCTCACTCAATACGTCACTTGTTTCTCTGGCAGACTATATTACTAGACAAATATTCAAACTCCAAAGCATAGGCATTTTTATGTGGTACATTATAGGGGCTTCAATGAATTTTAATGTTTTTGCATTACAGAATGATGGGACAAGGCAAGAGTAAAGTACCAACGTACGTGATGTTAAATCTTTAATATTTACAATGCCAACAGACCAAAAATGATACGACAACGAAAAATCGTACACAATGCACACAAAGCATTGCAAAATACGTAAGAACTGTGAGAAAAATCCACCAAGTTGTAAAACTGTCTACTAAAAAGAAAGAATGTGAGAATTAGTCATCAGTCTATCAGGTCACAGCTTTGAACCCTCTTTAAGATCGTTTCCCCTTTGCATATCTGTGTCTTTCTCTCCCTCACTCTTACAAATATGTATATTGGTTGATTTTCTTACTTCCTGTTTTTGCTTGTATTTGGAAAGAGAAGACATAAAAGCGTGGGGACAAAAATGTTTTATGAGCTGTTGTTTTTCAATAAAATGAGCTTCCATCTGATAGGATTCTTAAAACCAAGCTTTTCAAAAGAAAGGTTTTGTGAATATTTGGCTCTAATATTCATTCAGTAGTCTAAATGGAGAAAAACTTTAAATACGATATCAAGTTTTTGCTTGCTTGCTGCTTGATGCTTCATGATAACGATAACTGAAATGGGTTTGGCAAAGCCAATGACTTGAACCAGAATGAAAACTTGACTCCAAATTAGATGTTAAAATGTATTTTTGTATAAAAAGCTTTTGTCATTCTTTTTACGAATACTACGCATTTAGCAACACACCAAAAAATAACAAAAAAACTCCCTAAATCTGCGCACTACTTTGATTCAGGATTATTCGATCAGCTTCTTTGATCAAGAGACCAAAAAGGAGATACATGAAAACTAAATTGGATCAAGATCAGATCAGAAATTGAAGAGCCAACATGCACAGACACGGTAGCATCAACTTCAGCTTAAATTATTCTACGTGGTTGCTGATTCTCTTGATTTTTAAAATAATAATTTCGGTGAAATGAGTCGAAAACTTATACGTATAGTCGACAGCTCTTCATATACTTTTACGCATTTTATTTATTTGAGGATAAAATTTTTTGCTACAGAATATTCTGCAGAACATATTACACCAGAATATGGAACACATTTTTTTTGCTGTGAAGTTAATAGGAATTGAGTATCGTCATCGTGTTGTATTTTCACAAAAACTTAATTCTTGTATCCCTTAATACCTAAGGTGCAACAACAATAAACAATTCCAAGAGAGTATAGAAAGTTATGTGTCTGTTTTGACGTTTAACTGGTCATATCATAAATTATTGGGCAACATAACATAACCCTTTGCTAGTGCTTAAATTTGGAGCACTCATTTCTGTAGAAAATATGTAATATAATATAATTATAAAGATAGAGGAATAGTTGTTTCAATTATTTACTTCATATGCATTCCAAATCTATAAGCTGTTCATTAGCACATCGATGGAAAAAACGAATTTGTGAAAATTTTGAAAGATTTTCATTTTGCTGGAAAATTATCATTTAATTATGGTGTTGGCAAACCTTAAATACTATAATTAGCTCATGGTTTTTGAGATTTTTAATTACCCAGAGTAATGTGCATGTGCAGTGAGCTTAACAATTAACGTGTCACATTTTGTTTAATCTTCTCTGCTTCATGCAACAATGACACCAGATTCATCTTTACTCAAACGTCATTAAATCTTCTGAGATGTTAGGAACAACCCAATGCATACAAAACAAAGAAAGGGGATTTTGCATTTTAGTTTGACAAACAAGCTAGGTAGTATCCACGTCATAAACATAATAATATGCATACAACCTACCGCTTAACGCATTGCATAGGAAAGAAACTGCGATTTTATGACTTAACTAATGGTAATGTAATGAGAGTCATCATTATTATCATAACCACGAAATGTGCCAGCCAGTACGACTTAACAGCAAGCAAAAAGAATTTTATCGTGTATTTTACCGGCTTTGCTTCAATGCGGCATGACACTCAGGTTACAGTTACAGAAGAAGTAGGCACCACACCACAACCAAAACAACAAAAATGATCTTCAGCGACATTTCGTTATGAAATGAACTCGGCAATGACGACGAAGAGCAAACGCAATATGAATTTACATTTACGCATGCTTCAAGATATAACGTTGCGTTACTTTTATTATATTGCTGTTGAAATATCCATTTCATTTAAACAATTGTACCATCGTTAGTCACGTAACGTTATGATTACTTATATTGCACACGACTTTACAAGACATGACAGTGACACGGCATGCTACTAATAATTTTTAACTTTTGAGGACGAAGACATCGACGAAGACCAAAAGAAAAAGATAAACATATAAAAATGATGTAAAAATATTTTCCACGCCTTGTGATACAGTTTCGGTAGTGCCATCATTTGAAATCGTACAAGCATAAAAATCTTATCATGTACCAACATCAACATTACATACAACGAACAACAAAACTGATTCTTTTGTACTTCTAATGTTTAAAATATTTATCGCTAATAACCAATCAACGTTATTTTTTAACTAAACTTATTCTAAAGTAATTTAAAAACGAGATTGCAATGCCTTTCATGCATCTCGTATTGGAAGTTGAATAGATGACATCCAAATATCCAATTAGTAATTTTAGCAATCATTAAAAGGGCAACGAATGACCCCAAAAATGTACTCTAATTTCACACCGGCTCCATCCATATTATTCTAAGCTCCTCTAAAGTAGATATGCCAATCATCTTTCAAATCTTGAATTGGATTCCTTTTAATTTCGAATGCTATATTCTTTACAATCAAAGCATGACATTCTGCAGTTGTCGTGTTACAATCGTTTGATGCAGAAATCTGCATATAACTACTCGATTTTTGTTTACTGTTTGCTTGGTTTTGGCTTCACTATCACTATCCAGTCTTTCTCAATCCCTTTGGCCATTTTTGTTTAAGTAAAACAATCCCTTACACTTACTTGCTTGCCAAATAGGGAGTACTCTGTAATTAAATGAACTAACGAAAAGTGAGTATTTTACACGCAATGAAAACACGAATATGATCGAAATTTACATTATCAGTTTTCGTATTATTATTTTTATTATTTTGCATGAAACCCGACAGATTTCACGAACGAACATCATATTATTATAACATTAAGGATTGAAAATAGAATGTTTGTGTCGGTTGAAGATAAACTAATGTCAAATGTGGTTCATAAAAAAATCAATCCATGATAATTACCCACATGACACAACATACATAGAACGAATTTATAGCCTCGTGTTAAATACTGTGTTTAGAGCTGAGGCAGTCTAATTGGAGGTTGAAACAAATCGATAATTTGCTTCCGAATTTTCACCAGGTAGTCAACAAGTAGTTGATTTTTTTGTCGACGATGTTCTTTTTTATTTAGAACGTAAAATGGAAATACCCGATAGCATAAGAAATATACTTCGCCTATTTACCACCAAAGTAAAAATCTATTCACATGTTAATTAAAGGAAACGCCAATCATGTAATGTTATATAACTCCACAATTGCAATGTTGTGTAAAATACTCGTTTTTTATCGCAATAAGAGAAGTCTTTATGTCGACCTGAGAATCGTTTCAAAAATATAATATAATGATCTGTCTTTAGTATCGTTCAGAAAATGTAGCCACACTATTCTAGTTCAGAAAATTATCATCTTACTACTGGAACGAAGATTAAGTTTATTTTGTCTTTCAATTCTAGATAAAAAAAAAATCATGAGGATAATCCATTTCTCTGAGCGCTTTATTACGTGCTCTGGGCAGCTTAAAATTGAAATTTTTGTCAGCTCAAAATGCTTCTTAGTAACTGACGTGACGCGACACCCTGTAGTTATCATAAAGCTTTATTGCCTTGCTAAGTATTAAAAAAACACGTACATGAAGACTTTATTGCTTTTTTGCTAAAATATTGTTGTGGTATTGTATCAAAAAGATATGCTCTGTGATATTCATAATGACATTAGACTACATAGTTTTTACATAGCTATACATAACGAATGAACTCCTTAAGATTATATCATCAACCAAGGATAAAAAATTGTACTTAATGGTGCTAATTATTTTTTCGCTACCATGTACTCCATACAGTGCAACCTTGATTTGATGGAGCATACAAAGAAAGGTCCATATGTTATTGTATGTGAATAAGGAATATATTAGTATTATAATATTACAAACTTTTGAGTCGAATTTATAATAAGTAACAGGTAGACAAAAGCAAATAAGGTATTTGTAAGACGTATTTGATTTGTAACTACAAAAGCAACAGTAAAATTCTCGTAGCATATTTGTTTAGTGTCCTGTCCACAAATGTGCTTGCGGCTTTACTAATCAAAAATGCTTATTGAAACAGATATTGTACACCAGTACTTGACACTGTAATATCGATTTCAATTATATTTTCAAGTTGTAAAATTTATTTGACTTGTGTACGATGCAATATACACATCGCATTCATGCCATTATTAATGCAAATTGTCACATGAAAAATGAATGGAGACCACACAGAGTAGGAAGTTTTTTGTAGTTTATGACACTAACACCTTGATGATTCATCCTTGATGATTTTTTGCTTTGAATATTTTATAACTTGCCGTGTTGATACAATTTCATTCGCAGAAATTTTCCTTCTACGGTTATTTTTCATTAACTATATACTTTATTTGTCAGACAGAACAATCATTGTTGACTTGATCTTAAGTCAGTGTGACGAGTGCAAGCTGCAGTTTGTATATAACTCTAGTTTTCATTCATAAATTGACATTAACACGTAGTATAATATGAATTAACGGCACAACCTTTGTCTTTCCATCTTAATAACATATTTGCTGTCATTGCATTACTGTGCAAAAGCTACTTATTCTTAGCACTTTTGAACTACATAAAACCAAGTGAGTTATCGATTAAATATATGAAATTAAACTCTTTTCTCCTTACCTGGTGCGACAGATGGTAATACAGGTGTAAATGAAATTATTTGGAATATTAGCACCACACCACAAACAACGCGAACTGATAAGCCTGTCATTCTAGCTACAATTTAAAATGTATGCACAAAACTGATAAGATATTTAATTATCATGTATATTTTGTCGTGCTGCACCGTAAAAGTGCAGATCTTCGTTTAAATGTCCAGCGAACTGTTGACGACAATCAATCCAAAATACGTTTCTTCCTCCTCAGCGTTCAATCTAACTAACTCTACTTACACTGCACTGCTGGTCAGTTGGTAATCTTTGGTGATCATATAATAACAGTAATGATGATGATGGTGATGTGATGATGTTAAGAATTACTACTTCTACAATATACAGCTTTTCTGTCTTCTCACATAACACTACGGCACTACTTGCCTGTTCTGCTCATTGAATTGTTTGCTTCTTTCTTAAAACTATTATTTAATACTTTTCTTCTGAGTATACTTCGTTGTGTGTTTTTTTGTAACTTGATGACTTTGCTACAAAATCCGCAAACAAAACAAGTAATACACAAAACCAAAGCTTAAAAGAGTTAATTCATAAAAAAAATCCTAGTGTCTACCTGCACAGTCCACAACCGCTTACTCAGCAGTATAACATGAGAAGAGTTCAGACATGGCAAGTAAGTCAAGTAAAATGGCGAAGAAAACGTTATGCCTTAACACTTCATGCGATGTTGTGTTTTTTTTCTACACGATGATTTCAAATATGAAATACACCTGTTTTTATACGGCTATGTGGATGGATGGCATCCTCCAACTAAAGTGGTTTAAAACAGAACAGACGTAAAAAGGAAGAACCCATCCGTTCAAAATGCAAGCAAGTGTATCAATCCACTTTTTTTATTTAAAAAGACATCATCATCATCGTGCCATGTTGCATTGTACTACCACTT
>JAQIWN010002378.1:0-16110 GCA_034699025.1 Entomobrya cf. arborea Gr-Col-00668 | reverse complement strand
AAGCCCTTTGTTCCCATTCTGAAAAGCAGGAGTCCATAATACTTTTCAGAAAAAATATCAATATCATTTATAATTAATTGTTATTTTTCCTAATGACATCCATAAAGTTCGTTATAACTAATATAAATACTGCAATATCATGGATGATTTCCGATTAATATACTTACTTTGATAAAAATTCACACAATACAGGCAGATTCAGCTCATCGTCTGTTCACCTACCAGAAATTGTAACCTACTTATTTCATTCACTTAACAAATAATGTGTGCTTGTAAAAAATTAGTCAAGGCACACGTGGAGTTAAGACAATATTTTTTGTTTCACACCATTTGCAAATATATTAATAAAACAAGCATTTATCTGAATATTTCATGGTCATTTTAAGAGTAAAATCACTCAGTGGATTGCCAGTAAGGTAGGGATACAATAAAACATGCCACTGGACTGTGGTATTAGAAAAATTCATCAGCGAAATATGTTGTATTCATTTACGATTATAAAAATTCATGGTGGTAGATTGAGAAGTGCTAAGTGTAATAATCCTTGAACATGAGAACTCTAAGATGGAATTTATTTTCACGTACATCATGTAGTTTGGTATGTAGGGTTAAAATCTTAAGCTCTTGTGTTATATTATTCAAATTATTTGTTAGTTCAAGTGTTATGCCTGAATAAATAACAAGAAACTTTTAGAATGTAATGACGCATTTGCTGATGATTTCGTGAAGCACTTTACACTGCAGAAGTTTATTCTAGATAAATGCTTAATTAAGATTCTCAGCATAGTCTGCTATTGTTCCGTTTGTGTAGGCTTGAGAAAAGGAACATGTTGCTTCCTGTAAGAATTTTTCTGCTGAAGGAGTCGCTGTGTTTACTTGGTCTTACTTTCAAGCTTTCACCACTTTACACGAATCTCAACTACTTTGGATTTTCTGATAAAATCTATTAAAAGGATACTTAGCAGCATAGACAATTGTAGAGTACTGAGAAATTTTCAAAACAAATGAATGAAAACATTTGCGTTTCAGTTTATTACTCAAGACTTGGTGTTGGTGAATGAAATTTGTGTAATTAAGTAGTTTTAAACATGCTATAATAAAAAAAGTCTATGTGAATTGAACTAGTATAATAATATGCACTTGGAATTGAAAACAGTTGTTCACTAGCATTGTATGGCCACAAGTCATGTGAAATATACATGACGCCATGGGAATTTGTAGCATTTAATTTTGAAGATGAACAATGGGAACTGTTTTGAAAACATACAACAGGTAGCACTTTCAAACATTGTGCTTTAGTCTTGCAACTAATGCATTAAGTCTTATGGTGGGTTTGTCTTACAACCATCATTCCAACCAATGTCTTGCTCACTTAAAATAGTTACTTTAACTAATGTAGATTCAAACTTTATTATTTTATTGTCTTGCAATTGCACCAAAGTTCCTTATTTTCAAAAATAGCAACAAAAGAAGAATAAAAATACTCTTGTGCTGGAACAAAACCAATTTGAAATGCTTTCCATTTAATGAGTCTTTCTTTTCCTGGGTAGGTTTTTTATGTAATTCTATCTCATTTGAAATGCAATTTTTGCTAAAGCTTTTGTAACACTAAAATTCCTCTAGAAAACTCGTTTCGACATAAAAAGTTTTCAGCAAGGAATTTAAAAGATGGAATTTTTCTTGGAATGCATTTGAACTTTTTCGTTGCATGCAGATTAGATCAGCATTGCATTTTGAACATTTATAACTGCCGAAAGACTGGAAAAGGAGAGTACTGTATGATCCCTAAGTTTATAGACAAAAAGTTACGAAAGTTCAAAAGATTATTGTGGCTTATGGAGTTCATTTTCAAGAAAAAGAGAAACACGTGATATAACCCGAAATTAACATTGCAAGCAAAAACGTTGCGAAAAACAACCGAAATAAATAAATAAGTTTATATGGATTTATTTGATACTACAAGGCAAATGGCTGCACACGTAAACCTGAAATTTATAAATTTAAAGCTAGACAATTTAGTTAAATAATTTTCTAAAGAAAGCCTTTCTATGAAAGCATATAGTTACTTAAGTCATATACTCCATTTTTATAAACATATTCTGCAATTACCATTTGACTGTTACAATAAATTATGTAGATTGAGTTTATTAACCCAAAATAAAAGAAAAAATATTTGAAATAGTCCTTTTAGCTGTATAAAAAGCATTAGAAGATGCGTATGTCTATAAAATGGTATCTGACTGTGTGGTGGCTAGACCACTTGCTCTGAAAGGTTCATTGTTTGCAAGGAAATGTGTAAATTCTTTATGAAATCAAAAACATGAAGTTCCTAGCCCCTATTAATTATAATATTTGATTGCTCTAAGTGGAAGGGTGTGTATATCTAGGTACTCATTACTAATCGTTTGTTAAAGGTATTTATTTGAATGGAAAACTGTTGACAATTATTTCTAACAAGCAAACTTGAAAGTTTACAAAGACTCGTCAAATAGCCTTCAAACAAGTTATGTTGATTTTGGTTACATCATCTTCTAAAATTTGTTGTGCTGCGCTTCCAAACAGAGATATGATGTGTTGGTGTAAATTACGTGTCACTGAACATATTTTAAGGATTTGTTCCCTCACGCAAAATATTTCACTCTAACGATTTACTAAAAAAAGGGCTAGTAAAAACTCAAATTTGTCTCTTTGTGTATTCCGTTTTTCAGAATCCATGGAAATGTTCATCAAAATTGTTTACTTGTATGTTTGATCATCAATTTTTTTGGAAAAAAATTGATAGTTCACTACTAGCATTAAATATAATTATTAAATGAGGACTTATTTTGAAACGTGCCTGCTCTACAAACATAATTCAAGAAAATAATGTAAATTAGTGAATATAACATTCCAAATACAACGCAAATCTATTTTTAGGTCTTAAGCGTTGTTACAGGACGCTGTTACATGACCATGCATATCCCAAAGAAACGAGAGTAACATCTGACGTCGTACTTATTCACGAATAAGAACTGACACTGACTGTATAGCACGTTTTGATGCACGTCTGGAACATTCTAGGAACTTTATTTGAACAGTATAATATCGGATTTTTCTGCAAACATTGAAAACTCATTTTGATTACATTACTTTGTACATTTGCCTGATTTAACAGTCGATATACTACCTTAAGAGAGATGAAATCTCGAAACATGTGATACGCCATTATTATTAATATTGCGCCTAGTGCTTATCAAGTTTCAATCTGCTATGCTTTGTCTTTCAATATACCAGTTGAAAGCCACAGAATTTATAAAATGAATAAGTTCTATAAGGACCTATACAAAAATTGTGTTTTTGGCTATGTGTGCATATTGCATTTTTGGAAAAAAACAATTAATGAAAGTGGGAGTGCTGCGGAGAAATTTTACGTCATTTAAATTTCATAGACGAAGATGTTACATTCTGTTACAACCCCAACGAGGTAAACCAGCTTAGTACCGAACTTTACTAGCTTAGTTGGCTCAACAGAATGCACACAAATAATTTATTGAATTTTATTCAAGAGTGACAGTATTAGTATTTGGGTTAAGACTTACCTTGGCTTTTAGTACCACAAAAATACAAAAAGGCTGAGTATATATTTTCAGAGAATTTGTTATCATAATAAGCATCTCATCCACTTTTAAAAAGCAGCTCCTCTTCATTTTTTCGCACCTGCATTTAGAACTCAGGCTGCTCTTCGTAACCTTTATGATTTCAATTATTTAAATCCACCATCTGAAGTGAGTTTCTATCGAGATAATTTGTATTGTCAAGTGGCGTGTTTCGAGTAAATTATGAAAATTTCAATTCATAAAATGTGTTTGAATGCTGATGAGATGAATGAAACAAAAAATTCTATATGTACAATACTGAATCTTGACTTCATAACGTATTATGAAGGAGTAACGTCACAAACAATTTATAATTTTCTCTTCCCTCCAACTTTTGGCTATTAAAATATATCTGGATAACCACGAGCACTTCAATTCTTCACCCTCCAACAAAAACTAAATTGAGCAGTAAACATAGAAATGCATCGATGAGTATGTATATACACTGTTTATTATTATAATAGCAGTCGTACTTGACACCACTTTAATTTATGACTTTCCGAAATATGACAAAAAGTCACATCTGATGCTGTCTATACGTTAAAATTTTTGCATATCATCTGCATCATAAAAAAAACCAGGATGGTATTTAAACTATAAATCTTTACGACGTTTATTCGACTGCATTATTTAAAAATTAAAACTATCTACAATCCGCCCCAAAGATTATATGCTAATTCTGTCAGACGCCAAATTTTTTCACAAGAAGTGAACCATCGTGCTTACAAGCAAATTTGCTTGATGAAAAAATTATATTTGCTATGGAAGGATTGATCATTATTAAGTCACATTCATAAAAGTTCAGTGGAATTCCAGGTAATAAATTATGTAGTTTTTAAGTGTTGAAAAAATGGTTTTGAGAATAAAAAGAAGAAAGGCAGCATGTTCACTAACAGGATTTTTACAGAACCCCCTAATATGAATGATTGCAAAATTTTGCAGACGAAAGAAATATGTCAGCAGAGAAAGTGAAGGAGTCGGTAGCACATTTTCTCCGAAAATAAAAAAAAATACATATTTAACTAAATGGTTAACACGACTCAAAATAACACATTCACCTACAATATGAAAACTGATAAGCTTGTAATGCAATTTCACATCCAAAAGCATTTATTATACACTCTAAATTTCATATAGTAAAATAATTTACTCCACTTTGAAGAATTGTTTTTGTTTATCTTAAAAGCCATGTTAGCGGACTAGCAAACGGCACGTGGTTAAGGGTGTCTGAAAAACTGGCACGGAATGCTCATTATAACTGTTGTATAATCACCCGTCGTCTCAATTAATTTCTTGGGATTTGTCTCATTAAACGTATCTGCATGTTAAATGCATTATTGTATTACATTTGCATGTTACATAAAATGGCTTCCTTGGTAATGTGAATTCTACGAGCTGTTTTGCAGTTTCATGGAATTGACAAGAGGAATATGATAATTTGATATCTTGAAATCTGAAACAAGCTGTGTTAGATGAAAGTAAATTAATGAGTATATATTTATATATGGTCTGATTATGGCAATTGTCCTTTTAAAAGGCAAGACGGAAGCTTTTTGAAGTTCTTAGTTTACACAAGTGACTGTAATTTAAAACTACAGCTGCTTTGTGGCAACCCACTGTCAAAATTAATATGGGTTGTATTCAATACACGTGGCAGCAGTTCAACCTGCTCCTGTGTGCAATAGCACAATCTGAATTAATGAAGGTAGTTTTTTTTATTGAAAGTTCATTCTTGCAAAATTTTCTTATAAACAAGTCCCAAGAGAAATCAGCGTTTTCTTTCTGAGCTTATTTTCAATTCTCATACGAGAGCTTAAAATAAGATGAAGTAGTTAAAAGTCTATTGGTGCACTTATGTGCATTAGCCTTTCGCCATCGCAAAAATATGATACAAAATTTTGTCGGTGTTCAAAAGTCTCTAGCATTCGACCAAAAACATTTATAGATGGAATTTTGACTAAGAAAACATTAACTGGTTACATATTCAAGCGTAAATATAAAATCAGTGTATAAAATTCTTACTGCGCGTAGTTTTTTTTAGTTAAACAAAGGCTACCAACGTTTAATTATCAATCACTATCGTTGATACATTATCTTTAAAACAAAATTTTCAACATTTAAAAAAATAAGAACAGCTATACACAGCCAAAAAAGTCATTTAAAAAGCACTGCCTGTGGAGGATATAAAATTACAAGGAACTCAAAATTCTGACAAATTGTATTGCTAGAACATATTTCATTTCTCAGGACAGACTTAAATACCACAATAATCTCTTCACTAAAGATTAAAAGTTTTTATGGAAACGGAGCTGTATTGCAGTCGAACTTTAGATTTAATTTTTTACATAACTTTTCTGTAAATGCGCAGCTTAAACACAATTTCTTAGTTAACATTTATTTCTAATACTTATGAAATAATTTTTGAATTCAGTGGAACTCAAATTAAGTATTGCTCGGAAATTTGGTAAATATTCGTGCATTAAAACATAAAAAATACAGGACAGCAATATAGCTAGAGCACGTGTTATATATTCATGCACATAAAAGGCTCACATCAATTCTGTAGCAGCCATAATTTGTATCAAACCTGACTAAATTAGAATACATATGTGTGATCAATTGATTTGCGAATTTCAGTATTTTCCCTTATGATTTTAATATTGTTTTGTGGAATGCCTTCCAAAGCAGTTAGCGTCAATTGTTATTTTGTTTTATTTGTAGTTTTGCACGTTGGCCTATTTTTGCAGTAGTTTCATTAACCAAAGGTTGAACTGGATGCGGTGAAGTCATGTTCATACTAAGAAATGAGAATTGCTACATTGCATTTCAAGTAGTTTTTCTATAGTTGTATAATAACAATCACCGCCGCAATTACAAATTTCCAAAGAAAAAGTTGTTTCTATAATTGCATTATACATACAGGAATCTTTTTGGTCTTTAAACATTAGTACGGCAATTGACGTAACTTAGCTGGAATAAGCTCAAATTGTACAAAAATTTTGTTGCTATCGTTCACAAATGAGTTATTATTGTTTTAATTGGAATCTTTTCAAGCCCCTGGTTCATAGGAAAAAATCAGTGAACATTTGTCAATTATTTGTTTCACATTAGGACATTAATAATGATCTATTCAGTTATAGATTACATTCGTACGAATGAAAGAAGCAATAGGGGAGTTGGAATGTAAAATGCACTGAGTTTTAACTATGAAATGAAATGAACGAATAATATATTTTGGCAAAGTAAAATAGAACACTACAGAATGAATTCTATACGCAGTCGAATTTTATATCTTGTCTCTTATAACAAAAATTTAGCTGGTTTGAAACATAATATAAATATTAATCCCGGCTTGAGCTTTATTTAGCTGAACTTAGCTTTCACTTTCAGATTTTTACGGTTAAGTGACATTCCGCAAAAGATATATGGAGCCGGAGATTAGAATTGTGACAAAAACAGAATGTAAAATTCGCATGAAAGACAAATAATTCACTGTAAAATGATCAAACAGTTTTTTAATAACTTTGAAACTGACGATAGGATAACCTTTTGCTTTCAGTTATAAAACTTAAGGTTGAAAGAGTAATTGCAAAAAATGGCATTGAAGAAGATTTTTCTGATTGAAATCAAAGAACAGTTAAAACATCCGATCCCTCAGTCTGAAAGAAAACCCGTATTCCAAACCGTAACAGATGGACTTTTTTTATTCACTATTTGTTCAGGAAAATACAAAAAAAGACTTGAATTTCTGTTTGCCATTTTAACGATAGATGTCAATCCGTCAAGTAGAATGCTAAATATTTCACATACAGATCGAAAATTGTTTAGCTACATCTTCAAGAAAGTACTCTCTTTATTTCAGGTAAAGACAAGATTTTTTGCAACTTTTTTTTGCAAAAACAATTTATATCCTATTTTAGCGCAGACTGAGGAATCACAAAAGAAAGTTTATGGCACTTCCTAATTAGGCATCAGTTTACAGTTTTATGCTTTAATTTAGTAAAAGGCAGCGACACACCTCGAAGTGCAACAATTTTGATAACTTACTTATTTGCATAAAGTCGATATAAATCCCATCCAACTGTAACTTCCATTGGAGCACCATTATACTCTACACAAACTAAATCTGTTTTCTATTTTTTTACGACCAAAATAGTTTTACACGTCATATATGTTTGACATCAGTATTCAGTCCATGTAGTCTTTAAAGTATGCGACTACCTAACAATAAATCCAAAAATTCGTTGTGTGAATTGACTTCTTTTTAAATTTTCTAAACATAATAAAACCAACGTCATTAACACAAAATCAGAAAACATCATAACATTACTCGTCCAAAATTTACCAATGCACACATGCCCTATTCCAATGCCCTACCTTGATGTGTTAACCAAACCAACTTCAGATAAGTCTCATATAGCTTTGAAAAAAAAACAAGTACGTTCTGGTATGTTTTTTATTACATCTTATGAAATCGTGAGTATGACGTACACACAAGTTGTTTTTGATTGAAATGAATTGTTGTAGTCAATAAATGGAGTTAACCATTTGTTTTCGTCACTTTCCTTTCAGATGGAAAGATCGAATCTATATTTCTATCTAGCCAGAAAGCCATTCTATCATATCGAATTAATCAGGCTATGTGAAGGAATACAACTGAAATAGTTGTGATTTACTTTGGTAGTAGCTATTTATTTATTCGCTTCTGTTGCTAATGCTGCACATCGCACCAACGTTGGAAATTTTTTAATCTAATTTTCTCTGATAATCAGGACAGATAAAAAGTACTTGTAACTACTTCAGTCAGACTGGTTTGAGTTCTGTCAATATTTGTAAATTTTCTGCATGCAACTTATTTTATCCAACGAAAGCTTCCTTTAAAAAAATAAATTGCTATAAATTTACATATTTTCACAATCTGTACATAAACTACTCAAACTACTCATATGTATTATGCCTTTTATTTTATCTTTTCCATCAAGAGTCCCGAAGCGGTGAAACATCAAAGAATTTTAATCTGCTACAAAAAATAGGTAAGAGCAGAAAATGACATATTTGACGAGGGTTAAAAAATGATAACGCAAATTTCATTCATCAATTAGATGTTTCAGAACACGATGAAGCCATAAAACATGAAAAGGTGAAACATATTTTTACAAGGAAATGCATGTTTGGAAGCGGAGCAGAATACGAACGGAAGGAAATGCTCACATTTATTTTTCTTCACAGCACATACATACATGTTCACATATTTTGGAGAATTAATAACAAGCAAGTGTCATACGAAATGCAACTTTGCTATTTATTTTGTTGGGGACATGCACATGTATGTATGTGCTGTGAAGAAAAATAAATGTGAGCATTTCCTTCCGTTCGTATTCTGCTCCGCTTCCAATCATGCATTTACTTGTAAAAATATGTTTCACCTTTTCATGTTTTATGGCTTCATCGTGTTCTGAAACACCTAATTGATGAATGAAATTTGCGTAATCAACTTTTAACCCTCGTCAAATATGTCATTTTCTGCTCTTACCTATTTTTTGTAGCAGATTAAAATCCTTTGATGTTTCACCGCTCCGGGACTCTTGACGGAAAAGAAGTTGTTGCAGAGGTTGTAGAAGCTCACAAGTTAAATGTACTCAATCATCACTGCTACTGCAAAATTAACATTTCAGGACCACATACAACATAAGTTCATACAAAAAGCCGTATGAGCTCAGTCCAAGTGCAGCTTTTACTCACGTCACATTTCTTATCCTTGAACTTTCCCTGGCTGTGCTTTCACTGCTTTCACTTAGGAATAAATCAACCATATTTTGGTTCTCCGTTTTAGGCAGTTTAAGACTCAGCAGATGAAAGCACTCTTCTTTCCTTCTAATATTTTCATGTCATTTATATTCTTGTAAAACTTTCAACAAACGTGTCTAATTGACCAATTTTCACATACTGATATATCTGTGTTGTGGCTCAATTTTAATATGCAGTTTCCACAGCTTTCCGTTCTTAGACAGATGCTTGCTATGTTTCAGATAAAGCGACTAGCAAAAATAGCTCTGCAAGGTTTGGGGCAATGATACACTCAAATGTATTTAGGAATCATCCAATGCTTGAAGCATTATACATTCGACATCCAAGTTTAAACTTAAAGCAATGTCGAAGGTTCGTGTATAAGTACGTAAATTTATTTTCACGTTTGTGTCAGTATATCTTCTCAAGAGACCTTACTTAGGGTAATATTGTTTGAGAAAGTGCAAAAAAATATTTGCCTTGCACCAAGTAGAACATCTGTAAAACTGACGTAAACACATTTTACAATTTTTATGCCAGAAACACGATACTACGCACTAATAGCTTGCCATTTATTTGGCCATGACTCACGTGAGTGTTTTTGCTCTGTTTTCAAGATGGCCAATTTTATTTAACGAGTAGATACTTTTCTTTAAGACTATTGAGTATTTAATAATGTTTAACATTTCGTTCACTTTTTTGCGTTTTTTTTGTTAATCTTTGACCTTGATTCAAATGTATTTAGAATGGTGATATAGTACAACTCATTTGCTGTTATCTTTTTTTTTTAAAAATGGGTCCAAAAACATTTTTGTTCCCAAAACAAACTTTCTGTTTCCTTTTTTTTAATTTCCTTTATAACAGTAATTACTTTTTTTGTATAGTTCACCCTGTAAAACGTAATTCATAAGTATCAAGCGCCAACATTGTATTGTACAGCATATATGCTCATCTAAATTCATTGATACTCACTGGTCCATTGACATTCTTCCATTTGTTAAAAATCCTTTTGACTAGCTTTTCGCGTAACTCACAAAAGGATGCAATAACCTATACGAAGCATCCAAACAAAAGTAAAATCAATACTTTCGGGTAGAAAACAGGATGCAGCCTGAAAAGGAAGCTTTGTTCGTTTTGAGCTTTCACTCAAAACCTATTCTATGAAACGGCTTTCTCTTTTTGTCCCTCAACCGTATATGCTTCACTTAAGCAGAAGTGCAGCCCGACTCGGTTCTATGACTTGGGGCAACTTAAACCTTAGCAATGCAGTTATTGCATTTCAAGTCATATCACATCCCATTGTAAGCAAATATTGAGTCCTGTCTTTTAGCATGTCAGAAAATTTGTTATGTACGACTAAACACGGAATTTACATTTAAAAGGTTTTTGAGCCTATATTCGAACGACTCACTTTGATGTTACGAAAACGTAAAATACTATATTCAATTGATGGCACATGCGAATGCAAAAACAAGATGTTGAACTTTCATACTGTTGTTACATTAGCAATGTAAGTTAATTTACAGTTGTAACTCTTGGACCAAAGTGACATTTTATGACAATTTTCTGAAGTAATGTGAAAACTGTGTAAAATCAAAAAAAAATATTTGAGCAGTCAAACATAAAGACTTGTGAGACCAAAAGAAATGTTTCGTATGGTATGATGCACATGTGTATATGTAATAGAATAAATATTTGAATCAAGAAATTTTACGACTGTCTAAGCGTATTCTCTTTGTCATTCAGATCGTTATATATGCCTACTGACACATTTTTCTAAAGATTGCTCCTACAATTATTAAATAAAAATATTTGTACTGAAATATAGCTTTGTTTTGGTAAAATCATTAGTAAGGAGTTATGTGATGTTGCCAGGAAAAAGTTTAAATATTGCAATTGGAAATAAAATACCGGTAATCGGTTGTT
The DNA here is from genome assembly GCA_034699025.1 of Entomobrya cf. arborea Gr-Col-00668. NCBI lineage: Eukaryota > Metazoa > Arthropoda > Collembola > Entomobryomorpha > Entomobryidae > Entomobrya > Entomobrya cf. arborea Gr-Col-00668. Next base: position 4,762 of record JAQIWN010002378.1, on the reverse strand, counting down.
TTAAATCCTTTTTGAGGACAAGTTTCTTCCACGAAAGGTCACATGAATCTATAAAATAGGCACGATACTTGCTGTGTGTTAAAGCTTTGTAAGGGCACTGCAGGACGGAAAGAACTTTTTTGGTATTTTTTTTAATGTTGCTCGAATGCTGAATGATTGAAATATCAAGAGCATTTTCTGGTACGTACATTCAATAAATATTTGTTCTTCACTTCACATAAATATTTACTAACATTAAACCTTGGTTTTTTTCAGTTGAGATAACTTTTATTTGAATTGTAAGCCGTTCTTTAAGAAGTTAAGCAGTCTACCTAAGATTTTCGTACTATTCTGAAAATAAATGTTGACTGACTTATACAACGTAAATGAGATTCATTCATGTGCTATTTTTAGGATGGTTTGCCTTTTTAAGAGATCGAACAGCAAAAAAACACAAAAATGGGATTTCAAATCGCTTTTACCAATGACGTCAATTAAACATATTTTATTTACCTAGTCAAACTAGACATTTGACATTTCAAGATGCCTAAGAGAATATTTGGGACATACTAAATCTAATTGTTCATTCATGAATCATTTCACGTCTCGAAAAAAATGATCCCAGTAGACACACAGCTTCTATTGTCAAATAAATCATTTGTCCGTGACAAACTGATTGTTTAGCATAATCAAATGTGAAATGAAATTTAAATCACCTTTTTTGCTAATACAGAGAGTTTCAATGAGGCATTCTTCTTGTTTTTTAAGAACGCCCACACAATGTCTTTCAGGTTTGAATATTCCCTAAATTGTAATATGGATGTTCTGTAATATATGATGTATACAAGTCTGAAAAGCTTCATTTATATCATTTTAAAAATTAACAAAATAGAGAATGCAATAATAGTCAAAATGGACTTGGTACACTTGTACTACAATTTTTAGTCCAAGATGGATTTAAATTTGTATGAACCGCTTATTTTCCTAATAATGCAAATTGTGTTGTTATTTACGAATAACGAATCAACCAAGTCCAATTTCAGTTCGATGGAATTTCGTATAAACCTTTTGATGAGTTGCATTTAATTTAATTTCAAATTAATATTTATATAGAATATATTAAGACAACAGTCAACAAAAAAATAAATAAAAAAATACTCTGAATTAGGTTTGCAGCATTACGACAGTTAAAGTTATTGTTACTCGCATTCTTTTCCTCAAACACAAGTTTAAAACATTCTTGAGATAGGAACAATGTAAAATTTCACTTATATTTGGTGGACTAAATTCTGTTGCTAGTCCACTACTAAAAAGGACACTACAGTCAAAATCAATGTATGCTGTGTATTACGCAAATCCTTAATCTTACAAATGCTAAGTTAAGCTACATGGGGTGTAGGACGTTCAAACAAATTTTCTTTTATCAAGAAAATAAAAGGTTTTCTGAAGAATGCATCGTCAAGTTATTAGGTAAATCCTTCACTGGGATCGATAATTTTAGCTTGAAATAAACTACATTATTTACCAGGTTATTTAGGAAACGCTACTGTAACATAAAGTAAGCTTATACAAGATTACAGTAATCCACTATTTCAAGAAAAGTCGTAAATATTTTTTTCTCAAAACACAATGTTTAGAGTTTAGCATGAAACTCATTTCAGATCATTATGTGAACAATACCATTTATACAAAAAAGATTCTTTCATATGCCTGCAAGCTAAAGAAAGTAAAGCAAACAAAGTTTGTAGAAAACAGGCGTGGAAGTTTTGCGATTCTCATCTGTATGTTTAACATTATACTTTTTCTTTAGAGAAAGCATGCATAATGGCTAGAAAAACATACACATATGAATGAAACACATACATGTAATGACTTCATTAACGTCAAATTTAAGAAAATGTGTATACGTACTATCTTTTGCTTTTGGGAATCTTACCTTGAGGCCGAATATCATTTTCAAGACGGTGGTAAGATGACTTAGGCAAACCGTATTATAATCGAATTAAAATTTAAGAGTTGAATATTTTAAAGCATTGAAAAATACAGCTTAGAAGTTACTTCTAGGAAAACGTAAAGAGACATTTGAAAAAAATGTGAAAAGCATCTGTAGAGATTAATATTATCAGAATATCAATTACAACCCAAAATAAGTCAACAGCGGAATAAGTTGGATGCGAAAAAATGTTAATGTGAATCAAATTGATTTGAAATGAATCGATGGCATTTTCCAGCAGCAAAATTTGAATACGTTATGCATGTCATTTGCAAATCGGGAAATTTCAAGTAATAGAATTTATACGCTTATCAACGTTTCGTTGGAATAAATAGACTGGATAATAAATAATGGATAAATGAGTGTTTAAAATTCATGTACATTTTAAAGATTAATACATAGTCTGATTATTTACATTCAAAAATATTACGACTTTTGGCAAAAATTTGAAGCGTTCCTTCAATCTTCAAAATTAAGGGCTTCGACACGGAATACACATGATTGTCTTTTTTGTGAAATTTACTTGCAGCAAGAGAATATTTCTCAGCTTTAAAATTGGACAGCCATTACTATCAGTACAGATGTATTTGGCTCAATGACTGACAAATGAGAAAAGCAGGGTACTAGAGTTTGTCAAACTCTTGAATGTTGCAAGAGTTCAAAAGACTTTTTTCAGCTTATAAAGTTCACATTTAAGAGAAAATGAAACCCAACGAGATGTACTAAGATTGCAAAAAAAATATTCACTTGAGAAACTCTTCGTCTGTATAAAGAAATGATAGCGATTTTTTGACACGTTTTATTAGAAGGTAAATTTGTTATACATTGGACATCAGTCATTCCACTTTCCACGGTTGTGCAATAAAATTTCATTTTTTCGCAACTTTTTTAGGAGCGTCTTAATCAATATTTATGTGCTTTTATGTTTCCCTAAATATTTGGGTAGTTAGTATTTGCGTTAAAAATATTCACTAATTTGGGAGAAAACTAAATATGCCAGCTTCACATATGTACGTTTTTACTTATTTATAATATGGGAAGTTATCATGCTTCCAATATCAGATAGAAAATGGAAATGTATATTTTAGGGTTTAATCTTTACAAGAGACTAATATTTCCAAAGCAAAGCTCTGTCTGCTGTACTCCTACGGTTTTAGTCCACGGAAGCGTAAATAACATCTGACTTTGTACTTATTCTCGACAAAGACATAAAACAAACTTTATGCCAAGTTTTGTTGCAAGTCTAGAACTTCCTGAAATATCTTGTTAAAACAACATCAAAACAGCTTTTTCTAAAAAAAATAATGCTTACTCAATTTGATAATATGTTTTTGTACGTTCCCGGTGGAGAATTTGTATTACCTGAGAAATCATTGATACAAATATTTTTTCGAAGAACACGCATTTTATAAACATGTGACGTGCAAATTAAAACTACTAATTTTGTAGCACATGATTGTCAATTATAAATCACGTATCGTTTGTCCTATAACCATGTATTTGAAAGTCATTGGAAGAAGAACGTCGAATATTTCTACACCCTAACTTGTCCTAGGAAAATCTAAAATAAATATTTATCTACTAATTGCACTACAAAGGATAGTAAAATTTGGAGAAATATTGCGAAGGCAGAGTTTCTGCAGCACCATTGTTTCTTAGAAACAGCTATTACATGTTGCGACATAACAAAAAGTAATTAAAAATACCTTCATTAGCTTAACCTGGCCTTACATTATTTTTTTTAGACATACTCGTATGAGTAATTTTTGTCACATTGAGAGTACGAATATTTAGTGTCAAGCTTAATTTAGCTTTTACTACCGCAAGCAAAAATTAAAGTTAAGTACAGCTAATAACGAAAATAATTTCAATGAAGGTCCGGGGTAGCTTATTTTAAAAACGCAAGGTTGGTGCCTGAATTTAGATACTTACAATTGCGTACTTAAGCAGCACAGTAAAATGTAAAAACTTATCTTTATACGATGCTGGTATTACTAAAAGCATTGTTTAAAATGTCGACTAAGTAGAAATGTTCAAATAAAGTACCTTTCAACAACATAAGCTTAGTACAAATATTTTAATTCCAATTTTGTTAGTCTTCATCAAAGAAAATGTATTCTGAGGTATTAAGGTCAAAAAATAATTCCTTTCTCATCCCGTTCGCATTTAAAATGTGTACAATGGAGATTCGAGAGCGTATCATTTTTTACGGTTCAATGTATTAAAAATAGGCTTTCTAAGGCTAACGGTAAGCATAAAAACATCTTAGGTACGTATTATGGATTTAAAACTATCCCGAATGACATTACGTGAATTATTAACTGATAATGTCTGATGCTACATTTTTTTACATTTACGAATCATCCGCATCACTTAATATCTTCGCCACTTCTTGATTGACTCATATGCTTAAACTCATAAACCTGAATAGCATTTGAAATTTTTATATTTAAATTGTGCATTGTAAAATAATACATGTGCCAAAAAAGGAAGCTTTGCTATATAACCGCGCTACAACTAGCACTATAGTAAATTCTCAATTTTTTCACAAACTTCTTCTAAATAACCAAATAAACCAAATTAGAAATACTCAGTGTCAGCCTTTGGGTTTGGAGGTTCACTCGGTTTTTGACGTTTTATGCAGGAAATCCTCTGATCTACAATAGGAACGAAATGCAAATATTTATTTAACTTTTCATGAATGAACTCAAACCTTTAACGGAGAATTTCAATGCTATTTTAAGCTGCACAATGCGAGGACCAAACCCAATATTTCTCGTATACTGTCCA
>JAQIWN010002377.1:0-16112 GCA_034699025.1 Entomobrya cf. arborea Gr-Col-00668 | reverse complement strand
GAAACGTTAAAAATTTCTTTCTTAACCGAAATTCAAATTTTTAACAAATCTTAGAATGTTTAAATTTTTAAATTTTACGAACCAGAATCCGTTCTTTTGGCCAATATATAGAGAGCCTAGAGTTCAGAGAACTTGAATAAATTGAAACAATTCAAAGTATTATCATTGTTCGATTGAACGGGTATTAAAAAGAAAAACTTAGCTTTCAAAACTTGGAAAAACATCATAACGTAACAGTTTCTAAAGACGTCGTGCAAATAATCATAGTGCAGTATGAAAAATCAAACACTTGCCAATTCTGTAGTAAAAATTCTGTAGTTTTCAAAAAATAAATCGATTAGGAAATATGAAGCTTTTGGTTGAAAGAAAACTACATTTCAAAAATTTCTACTTTAAAAGAAGAAGCTACACAGGCTTTAGTTAAATTTCTGACATGTGTAGAATTTCGCATGCGAAAAAAAAAACATGATGATGACATGCGTGAAATATGATGAATATTATGCGAATATATGAAAATGCTCAAGAAAAATATTTTCAAGTTTTTCTTTTTGACATGGAAAGTTGGTAATCATTTTTATTCAACAAAAATTTGCGTATTACTCAAACGCGATTCTATGTGTATTAAAAATTAGCTGATCCAGAAAGCTCTCGTCCGAACCTTCTGATGACGAAATGAAAATTTTCCCATTTTCCTCGTTTGCGAAATAAGCAGGTAACTGGCCGAGATTTGGTGTTGCAACTTGTATCTTGACAGGCTCATTCGTTACAATAGAATTGTCAATAGTGTGTAGCTATTAAGGGGAAAAAAATCATTTTAATAACTAGAAGTATCACTTGGAAATGAGTAACATTTTTACCGTCATTTTCGCGCAAATTTTGTAGGTTTTTCCAATTGACAGTAGATAATTGCGATCAAACAATAGCTCGTTGCTGATAAATTCTTTAGAGAAATTCTCGACACAAGCTGCTATACACGTTTCTGGTCTGTTGATTTCAGACACCTTCAGACAGTATTCATACTTGATGTTGTTGCTGTGAGTACTAGGGCCTATAAATGTGGCTCCTCTTAGACGTAGCGGCGTTGTAACAACAACACTGAAAAAGTCAAAAAATTCGAATAAGAAGAATGCTATAAACAAGACTAGACTAGAAAATCAATAGCTTACTCCATCCCAAATGAGAACTCTTTGAGTTTTCCTCTCCCAGTTACATACAATGATTTCTCATTTGGTAAACGCGAAACCTGAAGAAATGCGAGCTTGCACAAGCCAGTTAGATCTTCTTCCACGTACATTTTTGGACTGAAATGACTATTGTTTAGTGAAAGAGTTAATAACACAAAGAAAACCTGGTTTGCGAAACCATTTTTATAGTATCCACATTTTTGGGGGCGTTACAATGGCGACATTTGAACCAATGATTTTATAGCTATGCAATGAAAGTATAACTGAATGGAGAAAGTAATTTCATTCATATGTATATATTGTAGCGACAGTGGAAGCTTTTGGTCAGTCTTCAAGCACATTTCAACTTTATTCTTTTCCTCTCTCGCATTTCAACTGTTTTGTCTTCAATTTTTGTACTCTTCTCCTTGTCATACAATTTAAAATGGCCGGTTTTAGCTGGCGTAAAATTTCTCGGATAGGAGCACTTGTGGACTTGGTAATTGAGTAATTAATACTTTGCAAAGTTAAGTGGGAAATATATTGTTCTTTTAAAAACAGGTCATGACGTGCATGGGATTTCTTGGTTTTACACTCTCGACTTTAATGGCGACGTATGACAAAATTTCAATTCTTGGTACAGGTGAAGATGCGTGTGGAACTGGATTTGGTACCAAAGCTTCAGAAGCAAGCGGTAAGTGGTCATAATTAAACTAGATGTGCACGTAATTTAAAGATTTTTACTTTTATTACAGAGTCTCTATGCTTCAAATGGATAACTGTTGCGATTGGGGCTGGTGTTGGAACAGCTTACGTATCCGCTGCGGTCATGGTGTTGATTTCCACAAAAAAGGTAATAAACTGTCATGATAAAGTAAACCATATATCTTACTACAACACTTGTATAAATTACAGGGCGCAAACAATCAAGACGTGATAAAAATTTCTCGAATTTGGAGGAATGTATCGTTAATTTTCTTGATTTCCTCAATTTCTCTACTAATTGCATTGGATAACATTGGACTTGCTATATGTGGACTAATTGTTCGGGTCGTGATTCTTTGCTTTGCATTCATGTTTACTCGAGAATTGGTAAACGCCTCTAGCGATTCGACAAACGATGTCCCTGAAGTTACGATAAATAATTCCAACTAAAATTTGTGTAGAAAAATTTGTAAAATAAAGCAGTTTCATTTTATACGCTGTTACTGTCCATACTTATTTCATTATCATCATCGAATCACCCACATGTCGAAGCATGCTTTTATACATACATCTACTCTCGTAAACATTTCTTTTATCAAATGAAAACAAATACGTTCACAGCACTGCAGAGCATCACATATGCTATCTATTCTATTTATAAAAATAAAAACAAGCACGTTCTCAGCAGCGTAAAGCATAGCGCGTGCTATATTTGTAAATATGCATACGACATTAATCCGGATTTGGTTTTCTAACGATTTACTTGTGTTACGGTATCGTGTTCGTTAGGACGCGTTATACAACGAATCGAAAGTCGAAGTAAATTTGCATTTACTTTTTCTGTACAATAAACTCAAAGTCGTTTACAATATACTCGCAAATTGTTGAAAACTCTTGTGAAAATTAAGGTGCATCAGTTGCGGAAAAAAAATCCACCTATAAGTGCAATCAGTTTTAATTTTAACTTTAACTATAACGTGCGTTTGTGTATGAAAAAATACACATTCGAAAAACGTAAATACACATATATTTATACGTAATTGTTATGAATTAGTGAATGGTACGAATTTGTGTTTTTATTTAACCAATTTGATTGATTTTCATGACAAGGATGAAGTTGGTGGTCGTTTCACTTGTTTGGTTGGGTTTATGCGTTTTGCATGTGAATACACTTGGTAAACTACGCAGTTTTGATGTGTGGTGCGAAAATTGTCGGGAATTTCATCATTTGAATGATGAATTACGCGAGAACCTGGAAACTTTCAGAACGTTGCACTGTTTCAAAATGTTTCATAGTCTTGTGTAAGTAATTATATATCTTACTCATATCTTTATGATTATAATTACTATTAACTGCTATTCTCATGACTGTTTTTTTTTAACGATTGACATTTTAATATATGTTTTACAGGGACGAGATCTTGGCCAAAGGTTCACTTCAAACTGCTAATAATATTGCCCATCAAGTTAAATCTGGGGCGGTCTGCAAACAGCGCAAGTTCAAAGAAAATGTCGATGAGTCAGGGTGTGGATCAATGATCATTAATCATATTTTTATGGTAGTGTTTTGCTGTATTTTGTATTTAATGTAAAAAGATTACAAGTCACATGAGAAAACTCTTAAAACAACGATTTAGCAATAATTCGAAACTAATAATTAGTTGATACATGTACTATGAAAATAAAAACTAATAATAATAAAAATATGATTGCATTTTTTTTTGTAATGTAACATAAAACGTGGTTTAGTCAAGTACAAATTTGTAAAATGAAGCAATCGCTGCAAAATAACAGCCTGCACAGTGCTACGTGATAATGAACTGGAACGAAAAAAACATATCCCCCATCTTCTTCATTAGTTTTACTTGTCTGAGTTTTTTGTCTGTTTTGGATCTTTTGTGGTTTGAGAAACCGTTTTATTTCACTTTGTATTCGCAACAATGTAGTCGACATCACTTTACATCGTTTACAATTTTTGTTCATTTGTATTAAGGTTTATTGTCTCGTTCATTTTCCTCTGACGTTACTTAAGGGTTCCGTTCCATTGGCGTCATAATAAAAACAAGTTTACCATGATAATTTTTGTAAATTGGGGATAATTTATGAAAAGTATAATGAGCTAGTTGGCGTGTGCTCTATAGCGTGTTTTTACTATACATCCGTAATCGATGAAGGTTACGTTAGAGTAAATAGTAAATTGCCAAGAGATGTTCAAATAAAAGTTTTGGGTCTCATGAGAATTTCCACGCATATTTGGATATATAAAAGTAAATTTGAATGAATGTAGAGTGGCAGATATATTTTGATGTTCATATACGTTTAACATTGCATAAATGTGATTTACAAATGCTGGATAAATCTACCAAAAATGGACCTAATCATGTCAAGATTCATAATTGCCAGCCATAGCATAACATAAAGCATGAGGCATTTTATGCATAAAAACACAAATTGACGCAAATAATGACGAGTGCATCGTTTGATTTTAGAATAATAGCATCTACATTAACAGTCGCATAATATTTCAGTGTCTATATTTTATTCGCACTCACAATCATGGTTGTACAGTTTTTTTTACGAAATTACCATATCATTTAACATGATGCTTGGATGAGGAGCAGAGTCAGATGTTTATGTAATTTTCAAGGAACGGAGTGTTCGCTTTGTGCGTTAATTAATGGATAATGTGTCTACAATTTTAACGTAATTTTGAGGATTCTAGTCTTGATAAAATCTTAGTTTTTGGTGACTCTTAAATATCTATCTTGGTGAATCTTTAACTCTTGAGTCCGGAAATGCTGGTTATATTTGTTAAAATGTATAAAACATTCGTTGTATAAAGGTAAACTACCGAGTAGAGTCTATAAAGTCAAGTGTTTCGGGTTGAGAGTCTGGGTTCTGTTGACCAAGCTGAGAAAAGCAGCAATATATGCATGTACAATGAAATGACAGTTACCAGTGGCCATTCAATATTTCTATTATGTTTAAATTGTGACTAGCCATGAATAAATGAATGTACTTTGCAAAGATGTATATAATGCATGTCTAGAGTCTGTGATGTCTGTATAAAACATTCCACGTACGCAAACTTATCAAAACTTGATTACGATCGCATTTGCTTGCTCAGTTGAAGATCCTGTGCGAAACTAGCAGTATGTCCTTTCGATATCTATAATAAAAATGCATACCCCACCACCACCGTATGAAAATCCACCTTCGTATAACGAGCAACCACATACGCTCTTCACGTCACAACAAACGCAGAGAAACTGTCCTAGCTGCAGGGTAATTGATTATATTTCAGAAAAAAATGGAGTACATTTTGTGATAACTCTTTCTGTACAACAGGTCGGGGTCCTGCAGAGGAAATTCAATTTGTGTGGAATAGCACTTGGAATAGCTTGCTTTCCATGCGGTCTAGTTTGCTGTATGTGTATGATCGAGACTCGATGTAACAGTTGCGATGATTTATTTTAAATTAACCTACTCATTTTCACAGCACATCTGACGTCAAAAACAAAATGGTATGGATTCATTTAAATTTGTGGCATTACACTGAAAAAGGCAAAACCAATGCCATATGATTACCCAGTGTGCTGAGAGTAACCTTTTTTCACTAAAACAAAGAACCCCTTGTAAGCAGTACAAGCATAATGTGATTGAACCACGAATGACCTTGAGACACCAACTAAATACCATATGGTCTCATCATACTCAATGTTTATAATCCTCTAGTTCACGTAAATGAACCCTTCCTAGACACAACAAAAAAAATAGGTTTTTGAACTGTATGTGACCTTGAAAAAAAAGGCAAACAAAACATCATATGAACACACAGTCTAGTCAAGTGTGTCATTTTTAAACTTTTCAGACGAAATGAACCTTTTTGATCAACCTTTTATGTGTATACATATTGTGTGTAGCTTTTGCTTTCTTTCATTATGAGAACATATTTTCATTGTATTGTTTGTGTTCAAACGAGGAAATTTTAATTTACAGCTGCAAATTTTTAAATAAATAAATAGCTATAAATAAACCAGTCACACTCAAAATACGAGAGCGGAAGCCTACGAAAGGCATTGTTTTATAGGGTAATTGTGCATATTTATTATTAGTAAAAAATCTGTTTACTAAAAAAAGTATAGCTTTGATCATCAATAATTTGTGAATACCAAATATGTTTTTTTTTTCAGATGGCTGCCGATGATGCTGATTCTCTTAGAAAAGACTATGAAAATTTACAGAATGCAAAAATGGATCTGATAAGGTTTGGTGATAAGCCACCGCCAATAAAAAATGTAAAGGTTGTTATATCAAAAAACGAGTCAGTTCTCTTGCATGCACCGATGAATGAATGGTTTCTGGAGATTCGACTACAGATGGAACATGCATTCTACAAAAAACGTATTGCAAAATTTGAAGCGGTGATCGAACAACAAGTCGCATTAATTCACAAGTTGCACAAATTTATTCGTAAATGATTAAACGTTAAAAAAATAAAATTCAATGTTTTACAATCAACTAATTTACAGTGTATGTTCATTTATACCATGCCATCGTCATGTGCAACGCAATAATATTCATGTGTGAAAATACTACCAGTTAACATGAAGCTTGAGAGAAGATCGTTTATATATTTACTCTTTTCTATGCCACTAGGCTTTAGTAATCCCTTGAAACGTATACAATGCATCACTTTCCCACGGCAGTGTTCAAAAGAAAAGAAACAACCAGATTATAGACTCTAGCAAAAGGCATGACTCGACAGTAATAAATATGTCAATGAAAGTTTACAGACATTTCGTTGTGTTTATGTAAGGATCTTTTTTCTCATACCCAATAGCCGTATCTGAAAGAGTCACTCTTGTGCATAGTTTGACGCTGACTTTGACATGAAATACTCGAGGATTTACAATTTTTATATTTTGTGTATTATAAACCACACACAGTGTTCAAGAAAGATTCAAATTACAACCCTGCGTGACACATCTCCGTATCAAAACATAATTTATAAAGTGATGTAATTTTCATGTAAGGAGGGAAAAATAACGAAAAACTGAAGGGAACTGTATTGCATGTGTATAAATTGGAGTGTGTTTTGCAGATTAACATGATTTTGTCTAATCCTTGAGATTAGCATCGGGGTGACAGCTACCTTGTTATTCTCGTCGGTAAATATCAAAAAGGATTTAATCTTGAAATGCGATGGCACTTTACAAAATTGTCGAGTTGTTTATGATCGACAAGTGTAAAGTAAAACTGATATCCCTAAAAATAGTTGAAGAATATAAAATATTTAGGATGTGGAAATTTTTTGGACCTTTTTGAATATTTATTTTTCATGCTTGAACACTATTTAGCCGTGTTGAGGGTGATATTTTTTAAAATAAAATACGCAGTTGTGTTCTGTGCTGGTTAGCTTTTTCTTCTAATTTTTGTACAAGAGAGAAAAAAACATCATTCCCCACCCATACATAATAAAATCAAATGTACCACTATGTATCGTTTGACTAGCTGTCTTTATGACTGTGTAGAATTGACAAATGTCGAGCAAAATCTATTTATATTCCGTCCGTCCGTCGTCCACAAAGCCTTCATGCTTGCTATAGCTTATTATAACATGTACAAAAGTTAACCAAGATGCACCACCATAGATGCATTTTATTACTTGAACCTTTTTACTACATTCAAACCTAGGATTGAGTGATGGATAAAAGGTTTACTGGATAAAAAGGAGAACAGTGAATGCGTTGATACTTTTTTGACATCTCAATCTGTTTGTCTTGTTAGGAATGTATTCTGCGTATTCTGAGGGATTTCTCTGGTGTGCGTAGTAAATTATGCGTACAAATGGTGAAAGGTTACACGAAAATGTTACGCATAATGTACTTTTATTATTTCTTGTAATCTTAAAAATACTCCCTAGAAAAGTGTAATTACAGAAAAAAAAAGGATATCATGCATGGAATCCAAGAAAAAACACAGAACACAGTTGCAAAGTAATAAAGAGAATTAAAACACAAGAGTCGTTTTTTTTCGTGAAAAATGAGATGACTTATTATTGGAATGTCCATTTGCCTATTCTAGTGTTTCAGTCCATACTGATTCTCATTATTCAATACTCCCTGCCCTTTGTTCTATTGGCTTTTTTTTCTGAGTATAAATAGGCCGGACCTCTGTCTCAGCGTTCATTCACAGAGCTGGGTCCGGACGAAAACAGCTATCCCTTGAGTAACACTTGAAGTCCCGTTTCAAGTTATTGGCAAACCTGGAGGAATCATCTTTTCTACCTGTCTACCGCTGCATCCCAAACTCATGAGAAAAACTATCATCACCCTTTTGCTGGACATCAGGAGGGAACATCCAAGGCGGTCAATTGATATTAAATCAACCTGCTTGATTCCTTCCAGTCAATCTTATTGGTGATCGTTTTTTCATATCGATCATCATAAGAATGGTTGTCAGGGTAGAGCAAAAATCGCACCAGTAGTATCAATCGATTCGATATTGTATAGAGTTGTTAAAAATCCTCATGCAATGGCGTGTCTTGGGTCGCAATGTCTTGATTCGATTAAAATTAACGAACAAGGTTTGCAATTCAAAGTATACCAAAGCTATACTCATCACTAACACTCTATAAATATCTCTTCAAAATGGATATATCTTGACGTTTTCACCGCCACAACAGCTCAACTCATGACAAAATATGGATGCTTCTGATAATTTTTTATTATGATGCAATTTCTTCTTTTGCAACTACACATCTCTTCTATGATGACAATTTTTATGATGTCCTGTAAAATCTTACAATTTTTTAGCTTGTTTCATTTTACCCCAAAATATATACTAGTCATCATCATACACACACACACACACACACACACACACACAAAGATGTAACTTGTAAAATGGCTTATTATATATAATGACTTCTCATCTCGTAAAAACCTTGTGTTCTACAAAAGGTTACTATTAATGTGAGAGCAAACACGTAATTACACATGTACCGACCATATCATTAATGATTATATGGAGTGCATACAAAAAAAATTACTGCTAACCAAACCATCAAGAAAGCTTTCTGCACTCTTTTTTTGCCATAATGCGTTCAGCTTTCGTTGAGACTAGACTAGAGTTTCAATAAACTTGTCCTTATGTGCCTTTTGTGCTGTAAAAATGAACGTGTTTACTTTTGCATTGATTGTGGTGGTTGCAGTAGCGGCAGATCAGGACCGGCTACGAAATTTTTTCATGACCCGTCATGATTTACTATCGATTTGGTAATAAATTTGATAGAGCCAGTGACCTGTTATTTTGTTCTCATCATGATAAAATCTGCCACGTCATTAATCATAGGATGTATCTTTGTGTGGTTTTCTTGTAGGTGTTCGTCTGAATGCCGTTTAATTGCTGACGGAAACTTCACCCGGGTAGATTTTCATCATGACACTCATGGTTGCTTTGAGGCGATCTCAAAATTGAGGTGAATATATAAAATATTTCACTTTTATTTTCAGTTTATGATCTAATTGTTGAAATGAATCGTTTTAAAATCAGTCTACATCATTTTTGTTTTTAATTTATAAACGACAGCTCTGATATGATGACCGAGATTCCTGACGTCAATGCAACTGAATTGTTACTGGATAGGACATTTTGTGACAACTTTTTTCCATTCGTCACGTCCACACCTGCTCCACAGGAAATCACTCCAGTCCCCATTATTTTTATCGCGATTTTCGTTGTTTTGTTTCTCCTTACCATTGGATTCGTGTCTATTGTAGCATGTGGTTCTAAGAAATGAGTTGTCAAGTGCAAGTGTCAAGTGAAAGTGCAAAGCTAATAAAAAATTAGTTTCCACCTAAACAATCTCGTGTTTTTCAATACTGTTTTTATAGTTCATATCGTGTTCTTAATATGCGATATAATGATCGATTGATTTTATTTACGCTATAGTAATTTGTGTAAAATATATGAATTATTTTTTTGAAAATTTTTATTTGAATTTTTAACGTGATATTATAACAAAACAGCTAAAATTTTACCATAATCTCTAGAATAAAGCTACAATTTACATGAAGATGAAAACGGTAGTACTGCCATAATATATCGCATGTACATAATTCTTAAAGCACCACTCTGAATGAAAATACTGTTACGCATAAAATTCGGCAAAATTCACCCTTTCAGCATGGCAAAATACACATATACAAAATTTTAATAATTAAATGTTTATCATATCCATCGATACAACATGCAGGAAAAGAGTCACAGGCAATTCTATACTACCGGACTAAATGGAAATGGTAAGTAAACCATGTGAATATGAATATGGTGGGGCATTGAGCATCGCTCATGTTACCATCAGTCAAGGTGAGTCAAGGTGATCTGAGGAAGGTATATCTTTGAAGCCTTAATTTAGTTTGTGAATGGTCATTATCGGAGAATACAACAAAAAAGAAGCCAGGGTACCATTAAATTTAAAAAACAAAGATACCAAGAGAATCGAACAAGGTGAATTACAAAGTGGGTTTTTAGTATGATTTTTTTGCTCGTAATTTGTAACTTGTGGTATATTATAGTGGTACATTTACAATTGACCCCTCATTCAAAAAAAGGACATGTATGTCATCACAAAAGGTTTTATGATGCTGCATAATCACCCGTGTACATATATACATACATACGCAAAGTACGGTATATTATGTATCTTTTTGAATTCATCGTTTGTAAGTTTGTAAAGCTATATAAAAGTGCATACCACGTGTCTTTTCATTTCTACTCGTGTCTCGTTGTATCCGTACTTCATTTCCCAGTTTGTTCTTCTTTTTTCTTTTTCTTTCTACCTTTTTTTTAACACAACAATTCACAGTAATTTTTTATGGCATAATTGTTAGACTATTAATTGTTGCAGATTTCTTAAAAAAAAAACGAACAAAACGAATGAATGAAAACTCAAGTGGATAGTATGAAAAGTTGTGGGTTAATAGTTTTTATCACAGTCACTTGTTTTCTCATTTTTACCACTAGAGGTTATTACCATAGTACTACTACTACTACCAGTACTCACCTTTCTGTAATTTTATCTATCAATTATTACTAGTATATGAGTGCACATGCTATAATGTGGTTGTATGCACTTGATAGATTATTTGGCTATTGAATGGTTTGGCTGGACCTTTTACCTGCATGGACTTTTTTTAGGTTTAGGTTTTAGGTATTAGCCATTATTTAATTTTCTTACGTATACGTACACATGATTCATTCAGAAATAGGAAGAATATAGTATTCAGTGTAGGATAAGAAAAGAAAGTTTTTGGACTTGTGACAGTGATTATGATGATGCAAAAAGGAGGCGGTGTGGGAGATTATCATAGATTTTCAAATGATGGTTGCTGTTATCCGCTGCTGCTGCAATATGAATTTTGGTATGTGTGGTTGTTGGTTATTATGTATGCGTTTTGTGTGATTGTGAAAAGGTATTAAAGTACTAAATGGTCCAGGTAGCAGCAAAGAGTGTGATTCATATTAAAAAAGATAAAACCATTTATTCTAAAAAAAAAAAAACGTTAGAACGCTTGTTTAAAAAAAAATATATTTACATTTTTATAATAACTTGTCACTGCACTGCTCTAATTAATTAATTCGGAGAAGGAGATTACTGGGTGCTTAGATACGATGCAATTACCTGTATTTAGAATCATTACAAAATGTTAGATTTCCTTATAGGCGGACAAATACTATCTTTAGACCGTTTTAAAATGGATATTTACCATGGAGTTTGATTTTCCGATTAGCAAGATTCACTGCAGTGATAAGTAATACCAAACCAATAACGACTGCAGCCATAATCCAGATATGCTTTTGGGATTCTGACGTTTCACCGGTGTAGGTGAGGGTGGTATTTTCCATGTAGTTATTGTCGCTCACTGAAACTGTCGTGGTTGGGTGTATGTTTACATCAATATGAATGTCAGCATTGCTATCATTGTTCTGGATTGCACAAAACGTTTCATTCAATATTACGTTTAAAGTTTCGTCCTGTGAAAATCCGTGTGGTTCCATCAGTTTGCTATTATTTAAAAAAAACACCATTACTGTTACTAATCATTTTACTACTAATATATTGTTGTGTAGGTTTGTTTAAAAAATTTATTCATAATGTACCCAAGATTTATGATTGCACCGTAACACTCTGCGGAAGATGGATTTCTCTCGTGTCTCTTGCATTCATTTTCCATGGCACACCTGAGAATTTAATGAAATTTGATTACGATTACAGTATTAAACTGCTATGCCATTTATTGCTGCACAACAACATGTAACGTGATATTATTATTCTTAAGTTACTCACCACTGTTTGAACTCTGTTGAATGGGTGGTCATGATAAGAATTTTAATTTCTTCACTTGTCCATCCCGTTCCGTATACTGCACCAGTCAATCCAAGTAGCATCAAGATCGAAAAGTTTACACGTGCCATATTGGATATCTGTTGAATAAAAAAATCAGTTTTTTTTTCAGAGATTATATTTTTACTCAGTTACTGATCGGTTTTCCCTTTAAATTTCAGCAGAACAATAGAGGAAGCCATAAATGAAGTTTTTTTCATTTTTTAGTTTTATGAATATACATGTACATATATATATAATAATATTATATTAAAATACGCTCTAAAAATTTATTCACCTTTTCTCTCGTCCTCTGGTGATGACGTTGATGAAACTATATTATTAGTAAATTTCGAAAATTTTACAAATTTGAAGTGATTTGAACAAAATTGCACAGCTCAATTCGTAGTTCAGTTAATTTTCACACTTCACTTTTAAATGATTGTATTTGAATTTTGTCACAAATTAAAATAAAATGAATACTTAAACTGTGTTAAACACATACACCAATTTTATAATGGATACTACGAGAGGTTCAAAATGACAGTAATCTTTGCAGGCTGCGAGCAAATCAAATGTGTGTATGGCACAAATATGTATTTCGTATCCCCTTTTTGCTTTAAATGGGTGTTTGCACGTTGTTCGTGAGAAGTATGGATTGGAAATGCACTTGAGTCGATAGATCGTATGGTTCAACCAGCAAAGTAAAACAGGTAAAACCGTTGGTATGCAAGTGTCAAATGGTGCCATGGATTTTTATCGTTTTACAGTTGCATTGATTAAACTGCAATTGTCAACTAATTGAATACCATATATTTTTAAGCACTCCTGATCTTTACGTATTTTGTCTAAAGTTTTATCAAAATAACCTACACGAGCTGTTTGTGCAATTTATTATTTTAAAATCATTTAAGTGCATTCATAAAGTCCGCTTTAACTAATATGAATATTAATGCATTCGTTTGAATTCCAGCATGACTGTGTGAAGGCGCCATCAGGTAATTTTACGGTTTGCACTGCAAGAATAGAATCTTATCGCGATTTTAGTTGTTTTTTTGAGCAATTTTCATGTATTGCAGAGTAAATTTCTTGAATTTTTTTGCATGTGAATTCCTTTATATTTTTTGCTGGTCAATAATGCGTAGCAGGGCATGATGAGATTTGAAAAAATTGAACGTGTGCGGTGAATATATTCAAATGTAGTGTACGTACGTACCTACAGACAGACACTTTACCCTAATAGTCCGTCAGTCATATAAAGTACCAGACTGACATTAAATGAATAGTTTCGTGTATGATGTTGCTTTAGTGCCAGAAACAAAAATGTTTCGAACTGGTATCGTAGTAGTGATGTTATGCTATTTTACATTGTGTACAATTCGTCAACAGTTTTTAATATAAAAATGTCTAGTATGATTTCATGGTGTTCAGCACACTACAAACATTTTTTTACTCATTTTTTATTAGTATAAATGAAGTATGAAAATATCGACAGATATCAAAAGAACTGTTGGGTCTCTCATTCACTTATGGATGTATTTTTATTAAATGAAAATAAATGCATTGAAACACTACTTAAATAAAGTCTTTTATGCCCACGTGCAGTGCTTAATTGGTATTTCATTAAATTCAAGTTCGATCTATGCATTTTGCTCTCATTTTTTGTTGTTGTAGATCTTCAATTATTAATCGCAGCATGATGATGACAATAATTGCGTTTTTGTGAAGGATTCTCTTGCTTTTTTCCCTCCTACATATGTATTTATGTGACCATCCACGCTGTTTCTGTGAGACTGGAGGGATAAATACAGTTACAAAATTTTAGTTATTCCCGACCGGTGAAGAAAGTACGAGTTTCGGATCAGTGCGTGCGCAAACTCGGTTTTTTTAGGCAGTAGCAATCCAGTCTCTATGTATACTAATGGCGACTGCTTACATGTACGTGGCAGTATCTCAATTTTGCTCGTCCGGTAGCCTTGTACTTTCACTTTAGCTCGAGTTTTTTGTAATAAGATTTCTCTTCAACATGGACAAAATTAGTGCGGTTGTTGTTCTAGTAGACGTTCTGACAGAAGAAAGTTACGTTGAATTATTGGAGACAGTTGATTTTAAAAATGAGGTAATGCGGAAATTGAAAGGTCAGATTCGAGATTTCGAGAATGAACTTGGTGAAGCCAAACTCTGTATTGAATATATCGATTCCAAGGCTTCTAGATTAATAGAAAACATGGAAACCCAGAAAGATTTGGAACCAGCGATCAGTGGTGGTTGCATGAACATAGTTTCGTCAAACATCAAGTTCCACTCAAGTCAGAGTTTTAGATTCATGCGTTTGATTGATAATATTATTGGGAAAATATATGCGCTTCGCAAAACCAGGGAATGCATTTCTATTGGCACAGTCCCGATTGAAGCGCCCGTTGTACGGCCCAGCGTCTATTTAAATCAGGTCCCTTCCCCACTCAGTGAAGTAGAGACTGGTCAAAAAGGTGAAGGTGTGACAGTGGAACCTTTAATACATGAGCATGACAAGCCTTTGAGGAGATCTTCACGAATTTCCTCTCGACAAACGGGTGAATTTGAATGTGAAATTTGCGACATTTCCTTCAAACATTTAAGTCTGCGAATTAAACACATGAAATTCTTTCACAACAAAGTTGATGAACCATTCAAGTATGGTTGTGGACGTTGTACCATTCGGACAGAAACTAGATCGCAGATGATCACACATGGAATTAAAGCACAGTAATAATAACAGTGTTTTTTTATAACATCCATCTTTTCCCTGTGCCTTCTCTACTCAAACAAAGTTTGCGTAATGAGATCTGGTAATTTTGCTTTGTATTGCAGCGGAAAACGTAAAATATCCAAGAAAGCTACTACTGACATTGTAAATTCTATTGCTGACGATGTTTTACACAGGAGCAACAATATCCTGGATAATGTGGATGAAATTGTAAATAGTTCAGAGCCAATAAAGAGCAAGACTTCATTTTTTTGTGCGCTACACAACCCAAGGAAATTTTTCAAGACATCTGAAGGTTTACGTCGTCACATAAATCATCATCAAGGCAGGCCGAGAAGGTGATGAATTTGCTTGTTTTTCATTTACAATTAAATAAAATTTGGTATATGTTTAACAATTCCCTTTTGTTTTTATTTACCAGGGCAAGAAGAGTTAAGATTGAGTTTTGAATATTAGGGTTTTTAATTGAGCCTATGAAATGTGTGTGTACTTGTATAATATTGTATAAACACATGAATTGTGTCTTAATATTACATGTCATGTCATGTTATTTACCATGTTTAAGCTTAAACTGTTGTGCCGGAAATACAATTTTGTGTAAATTATAAAAGTGTATGTAATGGTTGTAAAGATGTATTTTGTGGGTGTGATTAAATAAATGTGCACCAAAATTTGTATTTAAACCTATGCGATTTATTACTCAATTTTCATCACTTGCATCGCGCTCTTTACCCTTTTTTTCATGTTTTTGTATACCTATTATCAGAAGTGTAAGTCACCGGATTGATATTGCTTTACAGACAAAAGTATAAATATAAATTCTTTATTACTATCTTATCTATATCGATCATGGTACATTTCAAATGAATAGAAGCTAAAACCTTTACATTTTACCGCTGACGTTTTTCATTAATAGCACAAACAACCTTTTTAATAAAGTTTGTTCGTTGTTCTCTCGTTCGCATTAGCAACTTGCACTAGTAATATTACATGAACATATTTCCATGAAGTTTCACACGCGTTAAACCTCTACTTTTATTCACCATCAACACAGCTCAAACATTTTCAGAATCAAACTTACAGTAAACCCTATTAAATTATTATTAAC
>JAQIWN010002376.1:0-16112 GCA_034699025.1 Entomobrya cf. arborea Gr-Col-00668 | reverse complement strand
ATATTCTATTCTATACCCAACCCTGCTATTATTATGCATGCTTATGCTTTGTAATAATAAAAGAATACTCTCAAAACCAGAGAAACAATACAAACTTTTTCCCAAGTCAAGTCAAAAGACAATAAGCAGTACATTGCATATAATGCGTTCACAATCTTCTCTTTATATTGAAAACAATAAACATTTCAACTAGAATGAAAATACAGAATGCAAAAGCTCACTTTTCCTTTTAAAAAAACTCGGCGACTGTTTTTCCATTTGTATATCCTTCCAGCTAAACCATTACACAAAAAAATCATTCCTTCCTTCTATGTACACTTGTTCCTTAAATATTCATACATACATTTTCCTTTCTTCCAGGCATTTTACAAAGTAAACCTTAAGATAACAATCAAATTTTTTTTCAACTTTTTAATATGCACAATGTACAATGTACACCTGCTAAACAACTAGAAGCTATACTTATACTGTGCTCACTTGTAAAAAAAAGCAGCTTAAAAATATTTCGTTTCCTACTCTTTCCCCCTTTCTTTAACATATTTCGCATCCTTTGTTTTTAATCATGCATAAAAATTCCACTTTTTTCTTAACAAACAAAAAACAAAAAATTTTCGCTTTGCTGCCAAATTTATATTTAACGCTCTACCGTTCTTCTCCTAACAATGTGGAGAAAGCCAGCTAAACAGAAAAAAAAAATTACAAACTTGCTTTTTCTTTATAAAAAATATAACTATAACAACGAAACTCTACCAGAATATTATTGCTCAGCCAAGCAGTTCTTTACATATTTTCCAGTCGGAACACAAAGAAAACATTTCCTAGTACACTTTTCTTACATTATTATGTGATGGTGATGATTTTCCAGTTAACCTTAATAATAGCATGTTTGCCTTTTAAATACGCTGTTGTTATAGGTACTATATTCAATCATTTTCCTGACTTGAAGGCATGCCAGTGCCATTATCACAAAAATTCCTTCTAAAACATACCTACTCAGCTTACCATTTCGTTTGAAATCCATAATCTTGAAAATGAGCTTGCTTGAATACATCTCACTAAACCATTATAAACTATAGCAATAAAGTCTGTTCATCCAATTCACCTTACTTGCTTATATGACTTATGAGACACAAGAATGCTTTATTATCAGAACAAAATTAAGTATACGGATAAAACATCGTATCGTTTAAAAACACTAAAAACGAAAATACTCAAGTTCAATAATTTTTTAAACAGTTAAATGACCACCGCGGTCCTTTGCATTCATCTAAAAAACTACATCTAAAACTTTACAAGCGCAAACTACAAAGCTCACTGTAAAATGGAAGTAGTTCTTTTTCACTAGTTCTTATGTAGCTTTAAGGAAAGAACTTGCGTGTAATCCTTTAATACTTTTGGAAACATTTGCAATTTACAAGAGATAAAATGAAATAATATAAAATATCATTTCTTTCCAAGTAAATATACTACTTAAACTATATGCACATATATTTTTTTGAGAAATGGATCAATGTCAAGTGACTTTATATTCTTTTCTACTTTTTTCCGTTTAAAGTACTCTGTGTACTTTGTACTTCATATAAAACGATAATTTGTGCTTGACCTACAATATGATTCTTTTCACTAAACCAAATAACGTTATAGAGCACAAAACCATCATTAAAATAAATTTCATATTTCAAAAGAAATAAAAGTCTTCGTAAATATGACTCATAAGACTCAGTCAGTCAAGTAGGCTCACTATGTTCATTGTATACTATCTTCTTGAAAGCCATTTTTGATGATCATGATAAAAAAAAGTAAAATGATAACTCTTAGATAATAATATTCTCAATTATAAAAGTGTTTTGGAAATTGGAGAGAACTGGAAATAAAATGCTTTTATAACAACTTTACTAGCAATCTTCTTAGAAAGAAGAATTGAAAGATGCGTTTGGAAAGTACTACAACTTTTTTATTGAATGGATCAATAGCCATCTTTCCTCTTCTAAAAGCTTGTTCAGTCATAAGTTCTAAAGTATTGCTTTCTTTGAAATCACTTTTTTCACCGCCCACGTGTAATTTACTACTTACTATTGGTTACAAGACATGCAATATGAATGCAAACATATGTATATATAAATATATCTGATCTGATCTCTATATAAAAGCAGTCAACTATGTACCTCTAAAAACTATTTTGCCATTGTTTTAACCTATTCATGATTTTGCTTTGAAAATTACATCTAAGTTATTAATTTTTTATCAAGAATGTCAATTTTATCCAGACTGAAATTGAATACAAACTGTGATCAACGGATCTTTATTATTCACGTTTCACACGTACAAACATAATTATTACTGCAATTTAAAAATACCATAAAGTTTTAACCATTATAATAATCAATAATAAGTAGACTGGAAGATTAAAATATTTTACACTGTAATGGTAAAGCATACAAGTCTAGACACTAGACCAATTGAAGTTGACTGCTGCACACACACTACTTAACGTACACATACAGGGATTATGATCATATTACAATCTTCGCAATTTGCAAGTGATCGTATTACAAATGTGAGATAAGTCAACATTCTTTGATTTTTATTGGACAAAAAATTCGGAGAAGCCGACGACACAAGCATTGACTTTTTTATGAGGTGAGCCATTAAGGCCGACCTTTGTTTTACATTTTCGTTCTTGGAACAGCTAGTATGATTAATATTTAATGTTAAAGAGTAAGCTCACACCATAATTTTGTCACTCAGCGAATTGTTCCCAAAACATTTATTTGCAGCTACTGTTTTGTAAGAGTTTTATCGAAGTAGACGTGCCCGAAGAAGGCTGCAGAAACTTGCTCTGTGAATTAGAGAAAAAATAATCTGATAGTCGAATTTGTGAGTTGTTTATTTACTGAATAATTTGCCGGTTCTTACTGCAAATAAATAAATAATAACTGGAGTGTTGGTCACTGGAACCCTTATACGAAGAGATTTTTAGTGCAACAGTGTGAGAAACATAAGCAAAACTTTAGTAATTAAGAGGAATCCGTGAATCTTAAAAAACACGTAAGTTATAATGGAATTTTTTCCGATGCTTACATGACAAAGTATATGAAATATATGAAGTACAATAGTACAAGTACAAGACTATCGTTAGACTCTAAACTTACTTGGTACGACCATATAAATAAAATATCAAGGGGTTATCATTTAATGGCAAAGTCTCTATATCCACTGAGAACTTTGATGTCGAATGCTAACTTCCTTACAATTATAAACGCATGTCTCATACCTCTACTTATTACATGGTAATAATATGGGGATCAGCTTCTAGGTCTAAACTAGAAATAATTAATAAGTGATTAATTAGGAGAACAGCTCGATTTATTTATGGTAAAGGTTCTAGAGATAGAATTAGTCACGAAATTTATCACGACTTAAATTGGCTGCTGCCTAAGGATAATTATAGCGTTAAATGTCAAATTTTATTTATCAAGTAACAAACACATGTGACATACCTTACTTTGCTAACTTAATTGTACATAATTCTACGATACATAATTATGCAACTCGTCGAAGTCAAGATCTACACAATCCGTTCCAATTTAAAAATGAGTATGGGAAAAAATCCATGCTCAACCAAATATCTATTTACAACAACGTGCCAAGTAACCTTCGTATAGCACAAAATCTCCGAATTTTTAGAAAAGCAATAAAAAACTATGTTCTGAATTTGCGGAAAGAAGAATTTCCACCAGTTTTACAAGTTTAATTAATACTTTATCTTAATCCAGTCTACTTAAAACAAAACTATGTAAATTGTTTCAACTTATGCTGAAAAAATATTACGAAATTGTAAAATTATTAATTGGTTCAGAGTCAAATCATTAACTTTATGTCTATTCTTATTACAATTGTGTGTTAATAAATGTATAAAAAATTGTGACAAAACTTTAATTGACTCATAATGTCGAACGTAAGGAGTTCTTGAGAACAGGTTCCGACTAATAAATAAATAAAATAAAACAATAAAATCTTTCTTTTTTGGGTTTTTTTAAACAGGTGATATGATTCGCAAGATAAGGCTGCGTGGACACGTGATCCACATTTATGGTCTGTCGAATTTGTCTCCTTTTGAACCAAAGATATGCACCCGATGTGATACTGAATTCAACGATGGGGATCGCAGGAAGTGTCGTTATCTTTGCTGCTTGTTTCAGGAGTGTTTACACTGTGTTCTGAATATAACTACATTTCCATGTCAAATCTTCAAAGCGTTGGAGGATAAGGCGAAGATAGAATTCAGCATCAAAAAAGTAAATGAGTCAACAGGCGATTCATCGGATGACAACGAGATTGCCATAGATCAACCCGAAGTTGAAAGGGAAAATGGTAAATGGAATGAAATTGGATTGTCAAATATACAATCATTCATATATTTATGTTTTTAATTCATATGCAAAAATTATGAATGTTTTCAGGGGAGGCGGAGGCGGATGTCGCACTTGAAGGATAAAAACTAACCATGCAGTTCCTTTTATTTTGTTGGTGTGGTATTTACAGCAAAATAACTAATTTGATTGACAATTGAAGTTAAAATTAAAAATAATAGTAGAGCTCATTTTAAAAACTGTTTTAATTACGAATTCACCTGTTTTTGGACTAAATACATTTGAATAGATTAGAAAATAACAATTGTGTTAACCAGTTATGTTTTTTACACCATAACGCATAATATACATATGTATATGCAGATCATTCGATTGTAAATATCAAACGTTAAATTAGCTAATTAATTATTTAAAAGATTAAGTATTTATATAACTCATTAAGGAGCATTTTGAACCAGCGAAATTGAAGTTCCCAAGAGTGCTCTAAAAGTCAACAGTTTATTTTATTTTATGACTGTTTCTCCTTCCGGTCCACAACCCAAGCTGAAATTATATCTACCCTAACGTCTTTACTAAATTTACAAAACGATGTTTATTTAAAACTGTTTAACGATCTTTATAACAAGCAGTGCAGCAGGGTCTCTTGAATTTTATGACTAGTTTTATGACATGTTAGACAAACGTTCAATTTATGAGCGTTTAAATGCACTTGGTGAATGTTTTATGTTTTTTAGTTTTTTTCCAAGGTTGACTCACTTCCTCCAACTCTCAAATTTTGCAAAGTTGCTAGTTTTTTTTTTTGAAAAACGTAAACACTCCCCCATACTTTATAATTGCTTAGTGTTTAGAAGAGTATTAAATTGGATTTAAAATTACTTCCCCTATTCTCTTTTTTCACACTTATCGTAAAAATCGCACAATTTTTTTCTCCGATTTCATTTGCATTTATTTTTGTAATTTTTGTAGCCTGTAGATAGGTTATTTATTTGATGTTTTGAACAGAAGCTCCGTATTATTTTTTTCAGCTCAACTATTAAGCATCATCCGTATTTAAATCAAGCTCATGTTGCTCAACAAACTTCAAAAAGTTTCGGATTATCAAATCTAGACAGTTACGCAAACCAACAAACCCATTTCTCTAGCTATTAAGGTTGTTTTTTAATAAAATGCTAATTCCATCTCCATCGGTGTCGGTTTTATACCATCAACAAATCTACGCAGGGGGAGCAAAACTGACTGCTTAAAAATTCCCAGCTATTTTTAAACTTAAGGTACACACTACACTGTAATTAATAAAAGGCTTTTTTGCATTTTGTCATTAGCATTTCAATTTCGTCCAATCCTAAATATTTACACTTGACAAAAAAAATCTCTCCAACCTTTTTTCGACAATGTCAAATGCATCATTTAGCCATACAATACCTACTACTGCGCATTAGTCCGAAATGTAGCGCAATTTTAATTTTAAACTTGCCAGTTTATTTAAACAATTATACAAGCCCATGTCTCATTATACAGAGACCTCTAAAATACACAGATCAACATTCCATTATTATGACATCGCATGGCCTACCTTCTCCCCCAAAAAAATACAAAAGTAGAAAATGTTTACCAGCTCAGCTAACAATCCTCCGGAGTAACTCTGGAGCTTTCCCCCCTGAAATTGTTTTTCTTCTTGCAGAAAAGATCAAAAAAACCAACCTTTATAATTCCATTCCATCCCCACTGCAGTAATTAACTTGTTCACTCTCTCTCTCTCACTGCCTGTTTTTACCTACCAAACTACCTAAATATCACCAAAAAACCAAGAGCTATCCACCATCTGCTTTATTACCTTGTTCTATTTTCTCTCCCTTTTACTTTTACTCTCTCTCTCTCTCTCTGGTTTATTATTATTCTGTGCAAGAGAGTGAAATAAAATACCCTGCAAAAAAGGTGTGCATACACATTAGTTTACCTTCATTACCTACAAAACAAATGCTCACAAGCTTGAAACGCTCGTTTTCTCTGTCAAGTAAAATGTATAATGTGTGTTTATAAAAGGCTTTAAAAGCAATTACACTTTTTGACTACATCCCCAGACTAAACTATAACAACAAGCATGTTATGGGTACTCATTAAATGACAAAATCATCTTGTTTTTCCTTCGGAGATACGTATTCCTCCATAGATGAAGTTTCCAGAAGAAGAAGAAGAGGTAAAAGTGGGAGGAGGAAAATTCTGAACAGAGAAAGATTCATGAAGTTTTTCCCTACTTTTTATATTTATCTATCTCCTTTTCTCTCTCTCTCTCTCTCTATCCCACTTTATAATTTTGTTTGCTAATGTACCAAAAAAGTAAAAGAGATGCATAAGATGAAAAGGATATACATATAATTTTTGTTTGGTAATAGTGGGAAAAAGCATCTTCATCGTCATTCTCATCACCACCAAAAAAAGACAGCATGCATGGCTGTTTTTCCTCTTATCTTTTCTCGGAGGAGAAAAAAAACCTCATCAAACCAACCGCATCTATCCACATGCTTACTTAATAATAATTATAGTTTTTCTGTGTTCATGTTCTTCTATGTATGTATATTCTCTTCTGTTGATGTATCTTGTTCCTTGGGAAAGTAACAATAAAACCGCATAAAACCACTTTTTAGTCCATCACATCAACCACTCAACCGCCGCGCCACCACCGCCACCATTGCCATTGCCACCAAGAGAGTTTTCCTATTTTGGGAACTGCACTGGTGCTTATACTCCTGCTCTTATTACTTAGCAGACTGAAAAGAATTGATATTTTGTCTTTAGTCTTGTCGTCTCTTTCTTTTAAGGAAAAACTTAATAAAATTAAGACTCTGCCTTGTCTGCTTTTCTCAATGATTTTCTTGATGTGTTCCTAACAATCCAACGTAAGTGGACTGCGACGCGACACTCTTTATAGTTACTGGCAGTTAAATTAGCGAGGAAAGTGTTTTCTCATACATTTCCCTTGCAATACACATTGATAACTTTTCCCTCTCTTGAATAGATTTGTAGCAAGTTTAATCAGAATATTCTTAATTTGGTTCCTGGTTCCCTCAAAACAATTTTTTCTTCTTATAATTATTCCATTCCTATTTTGTTTTCTTGTGGTCCACTGCTCAACCAAAGAAAAAATAACATCAATGAACTTTATATTTTATATACCAAGTTGTAATATTTTCAGTAGCAGTAATCCGTAAAAACAAGTGAAAAAAGAGTTGTGCTCAACTAAAAATTACATTTCCGTCTCATTAAAATCATGCAAATTTTATGCTCACAATTATTTTCCCGTTAATGGCCATGTAAGTGTGCTACAACAATGATTTCTAGCTGTACAATCTCCTATTTTTGTCAACTCAGGTACATAAACAATATACAACATGAACACACAAGGTAATAATAATATTCATTATGCGTAACAAATGAATCCATGTAAAATCCACTACCTACATCAACCAATTTTAATTTGTTTGCTTGTTTTTCTAAAATGAAAGAACCACACGCCAAGCCAAAGCCACACGTTCTATGTGTTCAATGCCGACCAAACCAAGAAGACCAAGCCAGCAACATGTACTTTGCAAACAAGGTATACAAAACTGCATTCAACATAATAACCTTGTTCATGATTTTGTTTCTGGACTAAAATCAGTGGGAAAAAAGGAAGGATGAAAACTAAGTATGCATGTTGTGCTCTATACATTTCAACAGACCATAAATCCCGGAGACATAATGGCGTTTTGTTTGAGGCGCTGTTGATTAATTACATCTTTTCTTGTTCCACACATTTACTGCAGAGAGTTGAGTGGTTGTCAGTCCAGCTAAATCGTGTTTGTTGAAAGATAGCCGTAAATGTTACACATAAAAAATATACAAGATATTATATATATTTTTACACAGGTTGTTTTGGTCTTCTACTCATATAATCATATAAAATATATCCTCTGGTGACGGAGAGACCATGATGATAAAAAAAGATTGAGCATTTGAACAAGGCAATAAAAAAGCCTACCATCATCACCATCACCACTACCGCATTAACAGACAGAGTCACTGTCATATGCTCATCTCATCATCATCATCTCCCAAAACTGCGTCTCCTTAAAAAAACTGGAATACATTTTCAAAGTGAAAACTATGTCATATGTCAGCTTTGCCAAAAAATCTCCACTCAAATCTCATAATACCCATACACCAACTTTGTAAAGTCTTCTGCTCGAAAGGAATAAAATAAAAAACCATGTCCTATTTTTCTAAAGGATCACATTTCGCATCACAGCAAATCTCACCAAAAGACACACCATTTTCAATACCACCCAAATCAATAGTTGAGTAAGCGCACGTATAACGTATGTATTATCCAATGTAAATAAATTTCTACAATGTTCTCCTTGCACACAGCACAGTGATCATGATCATGGTCGTTTGGGATGATGACGATACTACATTTTTCCTTCCGTTTTTATTTCTTACAGTCTTTTAACCTTAAATGCTTTTCCACTGAATGCATTTTTATTTTTTCGCAGAAAACAAATCAAAAGGATATGGGTTCACATTCACATAATAAAATTCTCTCTAAAATTTACCAGCGTACTCACTTTATAGATTATTCCGCACATTTTTTATAAGCATTCTTAAGGTTTTCTTTACTTCTTTATATATTTTTTTTGCGAAAAAAAATGCTACAATGCCTCCTATCCAAAAAAACATGATATCCAATCCAATCCACATCCACCCGGAAAACCAAGTTTGTTTTTCCCTAGAACCATGCCAGGATACCCTTTTTAAAGACAATACCATCCATTTCCCCGTTAACTTGAAGCCCATCTATTCATGTCATGAAGTCGTCGTGTATGTAACATTTCCTTCTCAGTCAAGAAGGAAAAAAATGCTCTGGGTCAATTTTTTTTGCTTTCGTTGAATCGTTGAAGGCATGCACTTTATGTACATTTTTCCAAGCTAATAATATATATACATGGATAACAAAATGATGGTGTATGGTGTACTGCCAAGAATTGATGATATAAATTTGACGATGAAAAAATGAGCAGCAAATCTACTACAAGTGCACGGATAAAAAAAGAACAAGAAAGAAAGATTTTTTTTTTACCTGAACGTGAGGAATTTGGCGAAGAAGCCCAAAAGGAAAGTTGATTTTTTATCCTTTTCGTTATTTTTTTTTGTTTTTATCTGCTATTCTTTTCTGTAAGTAAATGAGTTGTTGTAGATGTAGATGCCTGCTTTAGAGGATTTAAAGATGTACTTTTTTCTTGTCCGCACAGTTTACTAGGTTTATATTTGCATCGACATGTCCATTCAAGAGAAAAGAATAAACGTGTTGAATCCTCTGAAACGCATCGCCTCTAAAAAAACTGAAAGGAGTATGTACTTGTTCCTAAAGGGCTAAAATAAATGGGGAAAAGGAAAACAACTTGAGATAAAGAAAGGAGGAAGAAGAGGACACGCTTTTTGCAGTATAAAAAGTGCGACGCGACACGGAAAAGTGGTTTGTTGAGAGATACTTGACCTTTCTTCTTCTTTTTTGCTGTTGAATGTACCTTTTGTTTTTTTTTCTTCTCAAGTCCAATCTTCTTTCCTTGTTGAAGAAGAGCAGAGCAAGTAAATGATGATGAAATGATGACAAGATGGGTTTAAGTGAAAGTTGCTCAAGGATGATAATAGCATTTATGTAAGTTATTTTTTATCTGTCTGAAGCATGTATAATAGGTAAAGAAGAAAAAAGGAAGAACTAGTTTATTAAGTAGACTTTATTTTGTTTCTTTTCAAAACTCACAAATTCACTAAGAAATATATCAAGTATCTGCTATTTTCTTTGATATAAAAGAAAGAACGTCTTTTCAACAAGTTTATTTTTGACTGACGTGTTGAATAATTGTAATTAAGTTTATTTCACCATATTTTTACACTATTTTCATAGGTATGCAAGAGAAAAAGGCTGATTTTTTTGGAGAAAGTTTACAAAGTTTTTTTTCCTGGCAACAATGTTTCCAAAGAAACTTTAATTAATATGAAATCAGATTTTTGAGTCATTCAAGTATAAATTTTAGTAGCAAAGAATAAGTTTTTTTTGGTGGCATTAAAGTTTTCTGGAAATTTTAATTCCACAAAAATATTCCACGTGCGTTTGAATAACTTTTTTTTGTTAAAGATGACTTGGTATAGCCTAGAGTGTTCACTTGTTAAAAAGTTGATTCATTTGGACTTGTGTGTGTGTGCTTCAAATTGCATAGCTTAATATAAGTAATTACGAAGAAGTGATGATGACTGTTTGTTTGCTGAGCGCAGGATTTTAAAAAAATCTGTTTTGAACTTT
Organism: Entomobrya cf. arborea Gr-Col-00668; assembly: GCA_034699025.1. NCBI lineage: Eukaryota > Metazoa > Arthropoda > Collembola > Entomobryomorpha > Entomobryidae > Entomobrya > Entomobrya cf. arborea Gr-Col-00668. The sequence continues at coordinate 5,399 of JAQIWN010002376.1, read as the reverse complement.
TTTAACTGCACATAATTCTTTGAATTTCACCAGTTTTAATTCGAGTTATTGCTAAATTTGATATATATATATATAGCTTCTCATTTATTTATGCATATGACGTGTTGGGTAAGCTTAATTTCTATTTCTAAGAAACCATTTGTAGAGTATAGTCAATTAAGGACATGCTCACTTAACTCTCGAGTGGGATTAGCAACATTACCATGGCAATTAAAACCTAACAAACAGTTCATATGGCATGTGTAGTTTTAATTCCTCTGCATTCAATCCTTTTGAGGGTTTCTCATCATTCCTTTGCATTTCGAAATAAGTAAAGTGCGGACTCTGAAATTAGAACAAACATAACCGATTATTGGTAAAAGCTAAAGGAGGCGGAAACATGTAATAAAGTGCATTAACTGGTAGGATAAGGATAAGAATATTTTATGTACATAACAGTCATTCTCTTATTAATTGTCCTACACATGTTTAGCAATTAATTCAGTTAGGCTGATGGTGATGATGATAAGAGTAAATAATGTGGCTAATGAAAAAATTGAATGATATGGAGAAGGAAAAATTAAGCCAAATTTTGTGGTATTTCATCGTCATCAATATAACAATAAGTTATGTATCAGATAACTCAGATTTGCTACACTGTTTCTATAAAACTTGTTTATTTGCGTTGAAATACAGCAAAAGGCTTTAAAAGCTGTCAACCAACCATATTTGAAGGGATATTGATATTATTATTGGAGTGGCATTGTGTCATAAGTACCGCACTCCGCGCACTAACTAAATAATGAAGTGTTATGCAAACGCCACAGGCTTATTATGATCTAAAAAACTGGTAATAAAGAATTTCCATCGTCTTTTGCGTTTCAAGCGGTGAATTAAAACTTTGCAAGTTTTTTCACGCACATTTCACTCCATCTCCACCAACAATTTTTTTTAAACAATGTTTCCCATATTATGTATCAAACATGCAAAAAAATGAATGGGAAATACGCACGCATACTAATTGAGTAAGTAGATTATTATTAGGTTTATGAGTTGGAGAACATAACTTAATATCCTGTCATTAGAGTTCCAATTTTGACAGTCTCATGGGAAATCAAGTTTTTTTTATTTCATTTTGAGCGAGAGAGAGGGAGGAGATGCAGAAAAAATTATATTGTGTGATAATGCCTTGTTTTAGGTATGATACCACAAATTTCCCTGTAGATTAATTCGCTTCACATGCAAATTGTTTATGTCAGCATTATAATTATAATAATCATTACATAAATATCATTAGTACAAAAAGTAATAATCATATTCAGTTTTTAATATTACAACGCGTCCCACGTTTTAACATAACCTGGAGACCGAGACGTGAAAAGGGTAAAGGACGTCGCGTCGTGTCGTGCGATTTTTTAATACTATTCTTACTCTGCATGCGTGAATAATATTTGTGGCATCGCCTCCGGCATGAATTTTTATGTAGGCATATAAATAAACAATAGAAAAGATCTTTTTAGTTACCCTTTCTCATAAAATAATATTTTCCATTTGGTTTTATTACTGTACTGGCACCAGCAAATCCTAAGACACTGTTAAAACATTTTAAAATTCAAACATGTCCCTAGTCAAAAAAAATCTCTCAATAAAAATATTAGTTTTTAATGATGACGTGTGATGACATTGCTATTTGTCACATTACCATTTTAACGTATCTGCTAAAACCCATTTTAATTCTAGCTGTCAAGAAACAAAAAAAAACTCTCGTCTTAAAGTTGTCTTGAAACATTTTTTTTAAATCCACTCAATATTTTTTAGCTCTCCATTGAACTATTTGAAAAGTTCCATCAAAATATTCAAACAAATACTTTATGCTAAAATGTCTGTCATTCTAAAACAAATCGAGTAGAAGTTCAGCAAAAAGGTCTCCACCTTGACATATGACATTCAGCTATCGACGTATCCATTGTAAATTTGGTCCATTTTGTCCATTTGACCTACTAAGCCAGAAAAAAAATCAAAAATCTAAAGATCCAACCTATTTATATAACCAGCGCAGTGTCAAAACACAGATAAGTGAAAAATATTTTATCTAATAGTAATAACCTATCAAACTGTTCTCCGGATTTTCTACGCAGTTTACCTTCTCATCTTCTATTGAGCACCGTAAAAAAACTCCATCAATAACAAATTAAATGCTCTTCAAACAAAAGAAAGAAAGACGCGAGATAAAAGCGCAAAATCTTTTCTTTTCAGAGAGACCATACGTCAAATATAAATCTCAAACCTATCTAGCAAATACCTATAAAACCCTGTTGATTTGAAAATAGCTACGCATAAAGATTGTCATGCCGACATTTTTATATAGAAATTTATTTCATCCAGTCCTGGGTGGATAATCGGGTTAACCTTTTCCTCTCCATCCAATCCAATCCCCAGCTCTTTAATACATATGTATACATGGTATAAAATCTATTAAATACTATCACACCAAAAGATTCTAACTGCAAACCTACTTTTCTCAAATGAACCTGCATCGCTGCTCTTTTACATCCATTTTTATTTTTCTCTTTACTGCAACCATGTAAACTCCTGTTTTTTCCTAATAATACCAAGAAGAAAAGAAGATAGACATAATCTCATATTATTTCCTATTCTCTCTATCATTCCCTCTAAAATATTATTCGTTTTTTTTCTCCTCTTGTTCTTCTTCGTCTTCTTCAACTCTCGATCAACATCGTCTCAACTCAAACTAAATGCAAACGTACACAAAGAGCTTAAGCAAAAAGCTGAGGTAGACGAACTACCCATACTACTCTTGTGACAAATAAGACGTTTTTTCTTCACTGTGCTTGGCTCCAGGAGAAAATTGGTTTTTCATTGAATGACAGCAGTAATAGGACAAAGTATTTCGGATCGTCGTCATCGTCGTCGCTTTCTCTAAACACACCATGTGGAACAGGAAGAAGAAGAATAAAAAATCAAAAGTAATGTACAAGTATACATTATACAAACTCTTCCGCACATTCATTCACCAAGCCAAGCTTTTTTTTACCAACTTCCTTCCTTCTATATAAACAATACCTACATTTTTTTGAACGTGTGGAAAAAGCAAAAGCCATCGTCTTCATTCTTTCATTGAAGAACTTTATTTACAATTTGGTTGTTCAAGAAGGAGAAAAAAAACACCGAATCCAACCAAAAATAAGAATAGTCTGTAAACTGTATGCATACCAGACAGATAGCTTACAGCCATCCTTGACAATAAGTACCAGCTCGAGAAAAAAAGCACATGAAATGAAGGAAACCAATATATTTACGTGTGTATACAATATAAATAGTATCACGACAATCATCATCATCATCCCTAATGCTTTTTTTTCTACTCAATTCCCATTTTACTCCACCGTTGTCTTTTTTTTATACTATCGGCGTTTATTGTGAAAAGTGGAAGAAAGAGAAGAAGGCTAAGTAAGTGTTATACATTCTTAAGCCTCTATGTTTTTTTCTGAAAAACAAAACGCTTTGTTCTCTATCGTTTCCTTTCACTTTTTCTTCTAATAGTGCTTACTTTTTTTAAACAGAAAGGATATGAATGAAGGATACTCTCTGATTCCTTCTTCTACAAAAAAAAAATCAGTTTTTTCCCTCTGTTCACGCTTGTCTTCCTTCTCCTCCTCCTCCTTCCACAAAATTTACTATTCTCTCTAAACAGTGCATTCGCATAGTCCTTGAATAAAAATATCTATTCATGTCATGTGTACAAGGCCATCAGTTCAAATTAGCAATGGAATTTTACACTACTGACTTTGAAAAGAAAGAAATTATCAAGAAGAAAAAAAAATTGCGTTTCAATATCTAGGGAATATACCTACTATACTGCTACAGCATTGCCATAATTTTTTTTTCTTCACGCACAACACCTTTTTTTATTGCCTTTTCCAAGTTATTAGTGATACCCTCTTCTCCGTCAGTTAGAATGGTAACATTTGCAACACCAGGGGTATTAGTAGTATCAACAAATCAGTCATGGGAGATTGCTACAAGTACACATGTTCCATTTAAAAAGACTAAGAAAAAAATGTATTTTTTTCTCCAAGGGCTTTTCCTCTATATCCACTCCTACTTCTTTCCGTCACTCCACATAATATACTGACTAACACTCTCATTGTCAGAATGAAACTCTTCTTGTGTAAAAATAGGAAGATGTGTGTGATGTGATGTACGACCATAATTCCTCCAGTGTGTTCACTTCATTCCAATTTTCACAGATAGCTTGTATAAGAAAATAAGAAAAAAGACGCAGAGAGAGAGAGGTTTTATCATTTGCTTTACTCGTTTTTCCCCACTTTCCCTTTTTTCTGCCTACCTTAGCTACATCTCCCATTCTCATTCTGATTACAAGAATAAATGGTACAATGGGAATAAAAAAAAGTCGTCGTATCGTATCCTTACGTAACACGTTTATATGAGAAGATAAAGAAGAAATGCTTATTGCTTTCCTTTCGTTGCTTTTTTTTCTTTTTAAATTTTTATACAAAACAAAATCTCGGTATACTTTGTTGAAAGAAAATTGTTAAAATCACTACATTTTTTCACGTTACCTCAAAAGAAAACGTCAAGAAAGCGAAACATGCCAGTGAGGTGTCAAAAGACGTCTGTATAGATTCCTGTCTACACCACACACGTATGCATGGATAATAAGAATACGTCAATTGAATCAGGAATCAATGCGATTGTACTTGTCTTGTCACTTTTCCTTTTCCACAAATGGAATATACCACCAAAAAAATATTAGCTTTATAGCCACCAAGAAAAGTTATATTTTTTCACTTGAGTTGCAGTAATATTTTTTTCAGGGACATCCCCGTTTTTTGCACAAATTTATATGAAAATCGTGAATTGCACAAAAACACTTTTTTTCTCCACGAAACTTTTTTTGTGTCTTCTAAAAAAAGTTTACCGACAAAGTTAGTATTAGACGATGTCATAAAAACAGTTTCCAAAAGCTTTTCAAAAGCATAACAACAGGTTACACTATACTAATCCCTTTTTCCAAGTAGTAATCCTCCTGAAAATTGGTGGGTTGATTTGTATAAGTAGTGGGAAGTACGTGTAAACACGGAAATAACATGTGGAGTGAAAGTACTTTGTTCAAAAAAAAAATTACTATGATCACTTGTCCAGCAAAACCACCCACGACATAACAAACTGCTTGCGAAAGAAACCAAGCAGATTTTATTCTCTTTATCTTACATCGCCCCACATTTCATGTTCCATGGAACATTTTCATTCCACCATAGCGTGCTGCCTAGCAGTGTAACAATAATGATCCAAAAGTCGATTCAATGTTCGTCTTTTTTATCACTCATAAACAATAAATTATCTAGTTTAACACTTGTAGCTTGACAAATACTCGT
>JAQIWN010002375.1:0-16112 GCA_034699025.1 Entomobrya cf. arborea Gr-Col-00668 | reverse complement strand
ACTGATGATACTACTTAATACATTAGCATTACATAAAATTTTCTGAATATTACAGATTGGTCCATTAATATTATTAACTTGTCTAAAATCTTTTGTACAACTAATAAACCAATTCTTAAGATAATTATTATCATCTTCCTTGTCATTATTTAACCTAAAGTATAGACGCCATGCTATTTTTCGTAATGTTTCTTTTGTACATTTTCTGATTTCTTTCAAATCTGGTTTGTTGGATAGGCAGAATTTCATTCCCAAGTTCAGTAAACATTCTATGGAAAAAGGAATACTTTTCATGTGACTCAAATTGTGAATATGAGAATTTGTCTTGGTAAAAATATATAAATCCCATAAAAATTTGTATTGTGACTTTGAGCATTTTTCTATTTGAAATACCTTTTTCATATTAACAAATCGACGACTTCTTTTGGTTGTAGTAGTAGTCTGGTCGTCATGGTGATGAGAACTGGCGTCGTTTCCTCATTGGATGATATTGAGAACAGAAGAACCTGTTTTCGATGATGATGCGTTTCCAAAATTAAATTGTTTCATTTTTTACTTTCTGACAAGAAAAGAAGCTCAAGCTTCCTTTCGACTATATTTTTTGAAATGAATTTAATTTTGATTTAATTGTAACTTTACTATATTCAAGCCTGAAGAAGCAATGCCCACAACGCAAAGCGAAACCTTGGTTGCTTGAATAAAACCATAATTCCAATTCACTAAATTGTTTCAAATGTGCATTTAATTTTACACGACATCGGAGTTATTAGCAGTCTTTAACCATAAACCTCATTAATTGATAGTTTCTTGGTTACCTCACTGAAATTTTTAAGTAAAAAAGGACGAAAGCATTCTGTGCATACTAAAAAGGGAGAAAGGAGAGCGTTTTCCTTTTCCTTTTCACTTTAATTTTTCTTTTTCTCTCTTCATTCTTTTATTTATATTTTGCTTTAATCATTTGGTTTGCTCTTCCATTGAGTGTTTAGTTCCTTGTTGCAAGATTTATTTTTCAACCTGACCAGACCGAAGAAGAACCAACTAGACACTGGACATTTTCCAGTTTGTGTCCTTCGCATTAAGTCACGTTACACAGCACCCGGTGCAAATAAAATAACAAGACTAGCAAGTACTAATAATAAGTAGATGAAAGGCTCTCATTTCATTTCCTTTATCTTTTTCTGTGTATTCACTTTACGCACATATATTTTTAGGTATCCTAACATCCTAGTAATATAAGCACTTATAATCGTATCATCACCCTGATTTTCTCGGAAACAAAAAGAAAATAATACGATTAAAGAACTGCTTTGAATAGACACACACGCGCGCGCAAGCAGGCACTCCGTCTGACTGAGTCACGTGCTTAAATTTTGTAAGAACGCTTATATTATTATAATATTAGCTCCATTGTTCCTCTCTTCACATTTGTAGGAGAAACGTTGACAATATAAAATATATTATTATTATTAATCCTGTTCAGTTTTCTTGAGAATCTACTTGTTCATCGCTTTGGTCTTTTTGGAGAAAATAGAGCGGAATGAGTAAATTTCCTTCAAAAACGACATCCTCATCTTCTCCTCAGGAAAATGTTCTTCTATTCTTTTGCTCTCATACACACACGAGCAGGAAGGAAGGACAAGATGAAAGATGGAAATAATGATATAAATGGTGCGAATATTATGGAGAGCAGAAAAAGAAGGGAGATGCAAGGAGCGAAAATAATATAATAACATAATAATACATGTATACACTCACAGAGCGACATTGGGAGAAAGTAGGCAAGTCAAATGGAGTGCATTCAAGCAAAAATATCGCATATACTCATATGTACATGTACATTTGTATATTGGCCAATTGGACAAAGAATACAAAAGAAGTAAAGTGGATATTGTACAATAAATAAATAAACTTGTTTGGACAGCGTGGGTGTTTACTTGAGTACTTTTGGATGTGACGTGTGTCGTCCATGTAAAAGTTGGAAGATGGATAAAATGCTATTTTTTCTAATTTGTTAGCACATCCAATAAATACATTAATTATTTGTCTTTAAGTGAAAGTAATCGTTTTGTTTACAAAGGGTTTTTTAGAAAAATGAATGATTTTTTTTTTGCTTCAAAATGTTTGAAAAACAAGTCAAGTAAAATGGCTTGTAAGAAACTTTATGGCATGAATGTCTTCATTTATCTTACTGTACGCAAGCAGGGGAACATTACATTGCTGTATTATTCTGACGTACAGGCATTTAATATTGATTTCTGATTCTCTCGCTCTTTATTTATAGCAAAGAGAATAAAAAATCGTGTGTGTGTGTGTATTTTCTATGCTTTCTTCCTCCGCCACCGAGTTCCGATCCGAGAATCATAGAACATTTGCCAATTTTCTGTGTATGGCGCTCTGGGTGATTGGACTCGTGCCTCTTTCGCTTTCTTTGTTTCGCTCTCTCTCAAACAGGCTTGTAGTATATATGCCTTGCCTTTTCTCTTCTTCTTTTTCACTTTTCTCTCTTCCAAACTTTTGAACTGAATGAATAGCCCATGTTAATCAGATGTGGCAGGCAGACTAGTGAATGTGCCAGCCAAACCTCCAGATTTTATTTCGTATACACTTTCATTCTTCCTACAAGAGAAAAAAATAGGCAGCTGAAGAAGAGGAAGGGATAAAAGAATCAAATGCGAAGTTCCATTTTTTGTTGCAAGATTTTTGGATGGTGTTTATGTACTACATACTTGGCTACAAAATAAGAAATCACGGATGCCGCTACAGCAATTGAATGAAGTAAAAAATAATGGGATAATAAAATATATGCATACCCCACAGCACATATGTATTATATTGTAATATACATAATATGTACATATTTCCATGTTTTCTATTATGATGCTGATATAAGAATATATCTGTATGGATAGATTGTTCTCATTTCATTTCCCTCAGTTCTCATTTGCAGTGTCCAGAAAGGAAGTAGAAAAAAAATCCAAGTCATTGTACCAAGTCCAATTAAGGGAACCTTCCTCTATTTCGCTTCCAATGCCTAGTTTTCTTTGTAAGTGCAATTATTCTTTCTTTCTTTTCTGATACACAAACATATTCTCAAATTGTAAGGAGGTCATTTCCCCGGCAGTAGTCCTTGGAAAACGTAGATTATTTTGTAGAAAAGGAAATTAACCGTTTTCATTTTAAAGCTCACAGAAAATACACTCAAAGCTTTGCCAAAAAAGTAGTAAGACGAAGAAAGTAATTAAAATTTATAAACTATTTTCTTGGTTTTTTAAAAGAAAAAAAAACAGTATCTTTGTAAAGAAGATATGAATAAGGTTTCTGTCTGTCTCCCTGGTTTTTTTTATACATACTCCCTAAGCCCCCTGTCGACTTATTTTTGTCATGTGTCCAAAAGATTCAAAATATGGTTAGTAGTATCCGGCGTATAACTGGCACTCATTGTGAATTGGCACTCTGTCTGCTACACTGGATTATATAATAGCCTATTATTAACAAGAGGAAGGAGAGGGTAACAATAGAAAACGAAAAATCAATATTAATGTATTATAAATACATGCATACATACATTTCCATGGATATAAGCAACTTTGTGCACATAATACATAGATCCAAGCTTTCAAGATGGATAACAGAAAGCGAAGGAAAACGAAAAGGAAAGACATCGAGATAGTGAATGGCAAGAGATGAGATGAGACGGAGCAAAATGAAAGGACAGTCTCTTGGACAATGAGAGTAAAGATGCGAAGTAATGATCTAATTAACATTATTGTATATATACCCTCAGTTTTATCTGTCTTGAAGCTAAACATACCCATGCATCTATTTGTATTGTATACGCCTGTAAAGAAGTCATTGAGTCTAAATAAGACAGAGTATTTGCAACGGGCTTACGGCTTACCCTTCTCAGAGATGATGGTAACCATAACCGAAAACCAAACAGTTACGTGGTCCCTAACAGTATACAAGGCATTATGGAATTTGCAATCGCGATGCAATTTATGAAGCCCTTTATACAAATTACATGAAGGCTTTTGCATGTTTTCCAAGCTTAATTTGTTTTAGCTTGTCGTTTAACTTGACGAGACCACTTTTCTTTAAAACCAACCAATTTTTGTTATGTAATCTTGTACATATGCATGTGTATGGTTATTACAAAAACACAATGACGCGCGCCAGAAAAAAAGGTGTAGGAGGAAAGGCATTATTTATTCATTTGTTTTTCTTTCCAGGCAAGAATAATGTGGAATGGAAATGAGATGATCTTCTGAGTCACTAGTTAGAAAAGAATTTAGGAAATCGAAAAGTCCAAAATCATATAAGCATACCGATTCCTTTCCATAAATTCTTCATGATCATTTTATTTTTAACCAAAAATCCGTCAGTTTTATTGTTATGAGTAGAAACTCTAATTGAAATAGAATAGAGCAATCAAATCGGTTGTTGTTATTCACTCAAAAACAACTAGACTTTTACCTCACAAAAAATCGTTTACATTTACTTTCGTTTATTTTTACATTCTTATGTCTTTCCAGTTACACAACAGAAAAATAAAAGAGAACTAGACAAATTTCCTGGAAAGCGTACAGTTTTGTGAACAGTTAGTTTTAAAGGTAGCGCTGTGCTCCGGGTAAAATTATAATAGAGACACGAAGTACACGTACACCGCTGCAACCACATTACTTTGTAAAAGGTCACAAGACAGAACGTGATCTGATCATCGTCATCATTATTGCTACACATTGACTTTGTTATAGAGTCTATTGTGAACTTTACTCGTCTCTTTCCCTTTCTCTCTTTTGCAGCGATCCCATCTCAAGTCACATTCGGAATCCCTCCCAAAAAGTGGCAACTTAAAATGGAAATTTACTGCTTTTTCTACAAAAAAAAGTGCGAGTAGTGGTCTCGGTCGCCATAACGAAAATAAAATCCAAACCATGAAGTAATGCAATGCCACACGATAATGATACCATTTTGATTGTGATGTTTTTTCACATGAACTGATCTGTACAACATTACGCTACTACACGGGATAAAATTTCATCCTCATCTCATCATCATCACGAAAATAGATTGTGATATATGCAATGTAGGTAATCATAGTATTTTTTGTTTCTCTATTCTTTTTTTTCGGTAGCTTTTGGTGATGGTAATACATACGTACAAAAGATTACATTACACATCGGACCTCAAAAAGCAAGAAGACACATTGCTGTATACCATAGTGATTTGGTGGATGCGTGTGCTTGGTCGTCGCGTCGCCAAGCCAAAAAATCCAATTTATTTTGTCATCCTTATCACTTTAATCTGTTCACGTCCTTACTTGATGAATATATTGGGAAGGGGTCAGCTCACTCCTCCACAAAAAGACAAGCTCAACTTTCAACAGCGAAATACTCCCATTTTTGTATTCCCAAGTTTTTCAGTAGTTTCAATAGAGTTACAATCTTACCAAGACAAAATTCACTATAACTGAAAGACTAAACTACCATCTCATTGTCAGTGTTTAAAAATAACTACTGATAAAACTTTGGAATTTTCGTTTCCCGTGACCTGCGAAGGCTACCCAACCAAATCAAAATTATAAATGGGTTTGTATTTCTATTGCTACTGTATGAAAAAAGGTGAGCCAGCACTCCTTTGATCTTCTGTCCACAGAAGAGAAAATTAAGCAACTCAATTTATAAAGTAGCATGTGCAATTTTTGGTGTACATATTTTACGTACGTCTCTCAAGCTAAAATTGACGTTTTGGCGTGTTTGCCATTCCATTGAAATAATACATAACATTCATCATGGCGACAGCTTGAATATAATAAAACGCTAATAATAATAATAAACAGTCATTTGAAAAGGCTAAATGTGGTTATTAGCGTCAAAGCGTTAAGTTAGTTCATTTCTTGCGAGAATAGCATCAAAGCAAGAGCAGAAAATGTTTCATTATTACTTCTGTTTATTACAATGACCTCTGCAATGCTACTATGACACAAGAACCCAGCAATTATGCTTTATTGATCCAATAATTACAAATATTTATAGTTAACCCTTTCATATTTGAATATTATTATTATTGTTTTTTTAACATGCTCATTTGTGTGTGTGTTTATTTGAGAACTGAGTGAGAATGAGAATATTATTGTTATTGATGTTTTGTGCGAGCAATGATGATGACGATTATCATGCATGTATACTCTCATATGCTGCTTTCATTTACCATGCATGAAAAGAAAGGGTTAAAAAGTTTGAGTAAAATAGCATCATATTCATATGCATACATATATTATGTATTTAGCATTACACTATGTTAAGTTATTGTGATATGATGACGATGGTGAAGGAAGAAAATAAGGAGAAAAGGAAGCAAATGTGTCCCGTCATTTCCATTGGACCAGCATCATCCATCATTCTATAAATGTTCCTCTGACCTGTCAAGCCACCACAAAATCCTAAATCCACACACACAAGCTAACATGCAAACTTGCTTTGGAAAGGACCAAGACCACGACACATACACGAGGTTTTCTTCACTTGACGACGGCAATGTTTTCAAAGTAATAATATGCAATGCTGCTTGCTGTTCACCAAAAGCGTACAAGTACAAGCTTTACACTAGAGAAACATGAGCTAAACTAAACTGAAGACTGGTTAAGTAAGTAGTCGAGTTGTTTTGCCACATTGACATACCGATTCCGTCGTCGTCGTTGCTATAACCGCCACTACCGCTGCTTCTGTATTACTTTTCAGGATATTATAATATGTAGACAGGGAGATGAGAGTGAGAGAGAGAGAGAGAGAAGCGCAAAGAAGCTCTTTTGCCTTTTCTACTGTCGCTGCTCAAATCACACACAAAATGATATATTATTCCAATATATTTACATAAATACATACATGATATAATATATTAGGTGGGTAGAGAGGTAAGGTATAACATATTATATTAAAATATGTGCATATGATTAGTCTTTGTGTCTTCTTTCGCTGAGTTGTGTGAGCACTGTAGTAGCAGTGATATAAAAAAACGCATCTCTTATCCGAGTAAATCCAGCAGCAACAAGAACACAACGACCATGATGACAAAAACGAAATACGAGTAGAAAAGAAAACCAGCTGGAATTTATTAGGTTGTTGGTTTTTTTTAGGCAGACACACTCAAAATTAGACAAGTACTTTTTTAGAATTGACTATTTGGCTTTAGATTTTCATTTTAAAAAACACAGAACAAGCTTTGTTTTCAAACTTGCATAAATGCATATTATAAAAGTGGCTTTGATAACCTGAACCTTTTTTTGTACAAGCGTCGTTTTGCATTTTTAATGGAAAACCCCCATCGATTGAGTAACGACATGAAATTTCGTATTTTGGGTTTGACCTGGGATGGAAGTACAATTGTTGTAGTGTAGAAGTATGAGCATTGAGCAACACAATATTCACAATTTAAAATGAAACCACCTACAAAACACATTGCATAATGCATTTATATTTGAGCACAAACATACAAACATCCTTCCATGCATGCATTTTCCGAATTGTGATTGTCTTGGTGATGATCTATTGCTACAGTAACAACACTAATGTCACTTTTTTAGTTGTTTAAAAAATAGATGCGTACATACATTCGTGCTTGTGCATGTGCTTCTGGATTTGGATTATTTTTTTGGGCCGGTCGCTTGTTCGCATAAGCTGAGCAAAAAGAAACAAGCCGAAAAGCCGGATGTGCGATGATATATGTATATGCATTGTAATGGTTTTATATATTGTGTAAAAGTTATTATAAGCTTTAATAAGAAGGGTCGACTTCAAGACTACTCCTTGTTCATTTGCTCGTTCATCGCCGGCTAAATAATTGATGAGCTCTTGTAGTTAACTTACGTTAGTGCATACTACGCATATATTATTATTATTATAGCCAAACCTATCCAGTTCTTTTTGATGGGTTCTTGGATAGTTTGGTAGTGGTGGGTAATGGGTTTGTGTTTTGCTGAAATATTATTGATGTTTTTTTTTGGTTGTAGTAGTGGATGTGATATTTCTACGTGTTTAATATTATAGTTATACATGGCTTTATGGTATGCGTTGATGGCCGCTCAATATTGTTGTTTTATAGATGGGTATTATATCGAAGACAAAGAATAACATAATATTTCACTGTTGGGTGGAAATATTGTGTTATTTTCTATCTAGTTATTTCAGGCTATGTGATGATGGTCACCATATGAACGTGATGAGAATCGCCATGTCATACAGACAGGAAGACACTTGACAATAGTACAAGAGCAGGACAAAGGTCGAGTCGAGTCAAGTGGAGTTGCGTTTGGTGGAGATTGCCAGTGTAGAAATGAATTAATGATAAATTCTTTAGCAATTCGTTTTGACAGTCTCCAGCTAATAGTCAATCAGATCAACTTTTAGACTTGGATTGAATTGGAGTGTATGAAAAACGCATACAAACAAACGTGATGTATAACTGCAAACATACTTTGGAATTCATTTTACACAATAGAAAAATAAATAAACAAAAAAAAATTGTTGTGAAACATGCAACATAAAAAAGTACTCAAACTTGCTGCATTTTTAAATTTCATCAAATATTCTGTACGATCATCATCAGCCTTGCTTTGCCTACCCAGCCATAATGCAATGAAAAAAAAGAGTGAGGAAGAATAAAATGGAAAAATAAATGGAGTATGATGAATTCACAAAGTTTTTTTTTGGAATAAAAAATGTTGATTAATGATTACATTTCTTCTCATCATTATCATCAATGATGGTTTTATATGTGCGTCCCTACTGCAATGAATTTTTTAGGTTTAAAAGGAAATAAAGTATTAATGAGTGATGTTATCGCTTGTATGCATGCACGCACTCATTCTACACACACCCTTCACCCTCTTCCAAAAAATTAGTTATTCCGGAAATCAGAATACCCCACCGCCAAGATAGGTTTGATTATCATCATCACTATCAACATGATGGCATGACATGGTTGGTCGGTTGGATAATGGCTAAAAGAAGTGAATAATTGAAACATTTATTTCCCCTGAACAAAAAATATTATCTATTTCCTGTTTGTAAGAAGGGGTCCTTTTTTGGTGCATTGCAAGTTTTAAAGGCAAAAGTAAAACTAAACAAGATGACATGCAGTGTTTTTCTGTTTTGTTTTATTTTTTTTCATTTGATGAAACTACGCGTTATGTGCACTGCAGCAACAAAACAGAGTATTTCCATTGCCATTATTGCGTAACACGCCCAAAATAAAAGTAGCAACAGAAAATAAGATATCACATAACTTGTGATGTTGTTGCTTTGACGATGATGACGATGTAAAAAAATACTATAAAAAGCTTCTCCGACGGTAGCAGTGGTATCTGCCTGCAGCTCTAGCCACATAAAAAAAGAAAACAAGTAACAAGGTAGAAAGCCAAGTTTGCAAGACATGCAGGGAAAAGGAAAAAAATGTGTTACCTGTTTATTCCCAGCAGGAAGAAAATGAAATAATATGAGACACATGAGATGAGGCAGAGAAAAAATGTAGCAGAAAGAGAAGAGCACTCACTCAGTTGAAAAAAAACTAAACTAAAACAATATACGACTCTACTGACTACTTTGACGATGATGATAGTGTGACTGTATTGCAGCAACAGTAGCAGCTTTTTATTTAGGATCTGTGATGATGTTTTTGTGCGTTTCTCGGTTTTTATTTGCCAAAGTACTCGAAAGTCGGAGTGGTTGCTGTTTGGAGGAGTAATGTTATCATGTTCAATGGTATGTATGTGCAGTGTATTTAAAGGTTAGTGTTCGGTGTACAATCAGAGCTACATAATAACCTAAAGAAAATGAGAATGATGTAGAGAAAGATATGTTAACGTTGAGAGAGAGAGAAGAGTATGTCTGTATATTTGAATGAGAGGGAATTCTGCTGGGAATAAAATTGAGAGAGAGAGTAATGCAGTGCATTTGATGATTATGACAACGATGATGAAACAAGGTACAGGAGAAAAAAAGTGCACAAAAAGGGAAAAAAGAGACAAGAAGATAAAAAATGTTTTGCTGTTGTACCTTAAACGTGTTTTATTGTTGCTTTTAGCAAGATCAGCAGGATGAGAGGTAGATGAAATAATGTGTAAATGTGGAGTAGACAGAACATTATAACAGTAGAATAGGGACAAACAGTAAACAACTTATCAGCATAACATATAAAGCTGTAGAATAAGGCAACTTGTTCCTTTTTTGGAAAAAAAAATAATCCCAACTTCCACGAAATAAAGCAAAAATGGACTTTGTACTACGGACAGAAGAAGAATTGTGGGAAAAGTATGAACAAAAGTGTATTATTTGTATACTACTTTGTAGTGTGTAAAAAATAAATATTGGAGATAAAATGATGTGAAATGTGCAGCAAGTCGTGCGAGCATTTTTTTTCTTGCTTACTACAGTATTTACCGAGTATTTAAGTGCGTGGGTGACTCTTCTTTCAAATGTGATGATGTACATTTGAGCCGACAAGTGGAATAAAAGTATAACCAAAACCAACCCACAAAAAACACTAAAACGATGATGAAGATAAAGATAACCGTAGTAATTCCATTTCTACGCAGAAAATATTATTTGTATGTAAGCTTTCTTTTTTTCTGTATTACGTTCATGTTTTGTGCGTACTCTTAGTTTAGATTTTTCTCGGGATAAAAATAAACTTGGTTTTGTAATGGGAGAAGTGGCACGTGATTGACTACTGCTGCCATGCCACTTAAGATAAAAATGTAATAATATCACTGTAATATTGTTAGTTAGTGAAAGAGAAGCCCTTGTACACACATCGTCGTATTGTTGCTTTTTGGCCATATTCGTCCTTGAGGTCACTCACTATCGGAGGAAAAAAAAGTTATTACTTTCCTCCCGGGAAAATATACTTACTTATAGCCATCTATCTATACAGATACACGCGTACATTTACAGACTGACCGTCTCTGAGTCGCTCGCTACTACAGCAATACCATTCCACACAACATAAAGTTTAATATAAAGTTGTTCCGTGTCTGTTCATATAGCACACATTATTGGAGTAAGTGACCCTTGAGATCCCTCCACTCCTTCCACAACTGTGATATAAAGGATGTTATCACGAAAAAAACGGGGAGTAGTTATAACTTTATAAAAAATAAAGTAGCAAACAGACTTGTTGTTCATGTTATGATGATACAAGACGCACGTTATGAGATGACCAGTGTGCGAGTGGGAAAATCTTGGCGAGCGAAGCAAGCACCAGCAACACTGTCATTTCCTTTTTAGATCTTTTCAGCTTGAAACTTATGAAGACGGCTGGGAAGATCATGATAATGATTACGAAAAAGATGCATTTACTCACAATCAGCCGTACTCAAAAAGTGTGTGTTTGTGTGTGTATGAACATCAAACCATACTACACTACAAAATAACGCACGTGTTTATAAGAACTGACGATGATGCAACAAATAAACAGGAAGTTATGAAGGAAGGAGAAGAGCCAAGAAAACTGTACACGGACACGTAACATAACATGTCTAGAATCTGGCCTACCGTTATAATACCCAAAGAAAACTGAATCTTCTACCACTGCTGTTATAATCATACTACTTTTTTTGATATCGCAACATGAAAAGAAGCATAGAGATGGATATTATTAAGTACTACAATATCAAGCTTAACAGTGAGAGTGAAAAAATGGAGGAAATCCACTTTTCCTCCTTGTCTTGCTGCCTTTTTGTTTGCTTCATTCGTTCACATGACATCACATCACATTCTCCCCCTCAAGCAAAAACCATTTTATACAGGAAAAGCAATAGAAGTAGTAGAAGCAGTAATGCAAACACATATGCTACTCCCACTCAACACACCACACCGCTAAAAACTAAGCTGCACTCTCACTCTAAAAATTTAAGTAATGACCCTACACAACACACAGGGAAATAAGAAGAAGTAACATTCAAACATACAGCATCTTCTCCAAAAAAAATTGGCTTTCTCTTTGGTGATGTGATGTGGTGATGGTAACATTATACGTTAACTGGAGTTTATAGTGATGGTGGGTGGGTGGTTGGATGGTCGTATGGATATGATCTTAAATATGATGATGGAGTGCAGGAGTGTGTGTGTGTCGCAAAGCACATGATGCTAACCAAAACCATTATGATATTTTCTCATCCAAGAAAAACAGGAAAGTAAAAGAAGATGAACGAAAAAATAATCCCAACAGTCCACTTTAAGATTGCCAAATCAAAGATGCGAGGAAATGGAGAGGAGAAGAAGGTGTAGAAGAAGTGAAGGGGGAAAATATCTTTGAAAAGCAAAAAGGGAAAGTTCACTCCCATCACGTTCACTTCTTTTTCTGCTTCTCCCTCCAAATAAAACTCCACACAATATGCTCACGTTATAGACACGGTAATATTTCAGGTCATGAGAAAAAATACAGTGTAACGTGTACAGTTACAAAAAGAAAGAAACATCATCAACAGCATATTTTCCCCTTTTTTCCGTGAAAAGAAAGTGAATGAACCTTTACTACTTTTTTACTTTGAATTGGTCAAGGTTAAATCTAAAAAAAGACAAATGAAAAAAAAAACTTTTTTCTTCTGGAGTCGCATGTTTTTCTGTTTGTATTTGTGTGTTTTTTCAGTCTATATTACTTACTTTACAAACTCATCTCGTATTTCACTTTGTCTGTTTGTTGCAGTTGTCGTTGTAGTAGTCTTGTTACTACTACAAAGCTTTACTACATTGTTTGATTACTACTAAACACTACATATTTTTTCTTACATTGAATAGATACTTATATTACTTTAAATAGATATACTTATCTTCTCCTTCGCTTTCTTTCTTCTTTTGGAATTTCGGACACACACAAAACCAAACAAAAAATACACAAACAGTCAATAAAAATGTCCGGTGCAGCAAAGTTAAATAAAATAAGGCTGTGTGGCTGCTGTTTTTGTTGAACTGCTAAAGTAAAAGTTTTTCAGAAGGAAAAAGTACACACAACTCAACTTTTTCATTTTCTTGTTTAACTGCCTATTTTTGTGTAGCAAGCTGTTGTAAATTGAACACAAAACTCTTCTGAAATATAATCTAAAATTACTTTGCCAAACGATTATAAAAACATACATACCCAAAAGTAAACTAAAAAAAATAGATTTATTTTTTCATGTTCAGTTCAACACACAATTTATTTAGTAGTTTTACATTTCAGTTATTTCCTTGTTCAAATCATGTTATATTTTTTTCTTCAGTTGTTCGATTATTATTTTTGACCGAACTTCTTCGTTCAAAATTATAGGTACATTCATAAATGGTTATGGATATCGTACTACCATTACCATGGTTAAAGTTAAATAGGAACTGACATCGTCTGGCACTTCATAAAAAAGTTTTTCGTAATTTTAGTGATTGCCACGCTCTTCTTCGTATAAATAGTAATAGTAATCTGTCACACTGTTGCCGACACTCATCTGTCATGTCAACATGCATTATTATCATTCTTTCTTTCTATTTTTGGTTACATATTTTCTCTATAGGTCGAGTCATTTTTTTACTTTAAAAATGCATTACAATTTTTCTTGTGAAAAGTTGCACTGAGAAATGGCATTATCCTTTGAAATCCATTATTTAGCTGAAAAAAAACTGCGGTGTTGTCTCTAACATTCCTGAATGCACATACGTTCACATCACAACTGTAATAGCAAAGTGAAATATGTCTTTACTTACGTACACACCGCACACCCACACGTGCCATAATATATTTCCCTTGTTTGCCGAATATAAGGTTATATGAAAAATTGATTGAGGTTTCTTTTCCCTTTAAGCAACCACACAGGTAAGTAAATCAACAGCAGGAGCACACGCCATTTCACATTTCACGAGAACATGAAGGAGGACAAGTTCACTGGCTTTTGTGGTTTTTTTATTCTTTAAACTCTAAAGCAAAAACATAGTATTACACTCTTCCTAACCTTACATGACGACGGTGGCTCTTTCTCTTTTTTACATAATAAATGAAATTTCCACTCCATTTTGCTGTCTTTGTTTGTCTGCCGCCGTCGACTTGCACAAAAAATGCGAAGAGAAAAATTCCAATATAAAAAATGATTTATTGTTTTTTTCTTCTTCTTTGGTTTAAATCTAAGAACTCAATGTCTTTTACATGGAAAAACTCTTGTTATTACTATGATGGAAAACAACAAGCAACATGACAACCAAAAAACCGGATGTGACTTTTATACCTTTTCTTCTAGTGTGGGCGTGGGGCACCAGCTCAAGGCCACAAAAATAGAGATCTCTGTTATATATGTAAGGTGGGATTTTCTCTGAAGCTGAGAAATATTTTTATGGAAAAAAATAAAAGGAAAAGACAGATGATGATGCAAGGGACATACCAGAGCTCTATGCTCACGTAAGACTGCAGAAACCCTGAACAACTCTGAGCGAGAAAGTCACAGAGTGCATTTCACTTTTCCTCCTGAAATCATTCAGATCATCGGTGTCTTTTGAAGCTCAAGAGAGAAAGAAGAATTCTTGGAAAAAATATAATAATTCAACGTAAAAAAGAAGAATGCTTCATTTCTTCTCCATGTCTCCGTCTCGTTGTCATCGTCACGACTACGTATATACATCTAAAAGTAGAAGAAGGCCGGCTAATAATAATCAAGCATAAGTAAGGAATTCTAGTATTCATTCACATCTTTTTTATTTGCTGGCAGTAAAAAACGTACGTACAGATTTGTCTATTCTGCCGACTTTCCTTTTTTACGGTGGAATACATCTTTGCTTCTTCGTCTTCTATTCATTGAACAACGTGCCGGTCTTTTGAATGAAAACAAGTGGGGAAAATATGTATAAAAAATGATAATAATGAAAGGAAAAAAAGGAATGTGAATTAATATATTGTACGAATGTTGTTCTATGCGTGCTTGCATTCATAGATTTTACGGGACCATTCAGTGTTAAAAGCTTGTCTCTATTTTTTTGCTTTTTAGATACGCAACTTTAAAAAAAAAAAAAAAATCTGATAATTTTTGTTATGAATGGACCCTACATGTAAGAAGCGCGACGAATCCTCTTCTTTATTTCTTCAATTTTCCATATAAAATGAATGCAATAATAATAAGAGTAATAACAGCACTCACTCACGGCAACACAGCTATCACTACACCCTATTTTCTGAGTTTTCGTTCATTTTCTTTCTCCGTCGACTAAGGCAAAGGAAGATGATGTTGACGTCTAGTCTAGTCTCCCCTTCTCCCTTAAAACATAATAGCAATATGAAATGAATGAATGGGTGCTTATTATTGCACACACACAAAAATAGAGCTGAGATTATTTTGGAGAGAGTGGATGAAGACGGCATATTCACCAACGAAAAAATGAATAAAAAAGAATGGTCGTTATAGCAACGACCAAAGCGTACAAAACTGCAACGCATCTTTACTATCTAAAATCTTCACTGATATTAACAACGTGGCAAGGCCCATGGTAAAAGTATGGCAAAGAAGAAAAATTTCATTTCTTTTTTTTTGTAATTGCGTCACAATGGCAAATATGAACATATCTGTCTACACAACATGCATTTTAAAGCTGTATATTTTTGTTTCTTGAGAAGACAGGCTAAAAATGTTGAAATGAAAATATATGCAGAAGAAAGCTGCTGGTTCTGAATTTTTTTTGTGTAAAAAGTACATAAATTTTTGTACTTTTTCTTTTCTTTGTGGGCTTTTCCTTTTTATCTTTAGAAAAAAAACCAGCTTTGTCAAGTACTACTCGTTCTCTACAAGTTTTGACTGGAACGAACCGGCATCTTGCCAAATAAATAAAATAATATCTTTATATTTTATTTAGCTGAATTCTTTTTATTTTTGTTGTGTTGTAAGTGTTTTTGGGTTACTGTGGATCAAGTTGACTTTTTCTAGAAGTGCTTGTTTTGATTTACTGAAATCGGAAATTTTAAAGAGAGAGAAAAGCTAAGGCATACTGGGAGTAATTTTGGCAAAGTACTTTCAACTCTCTAAAATGCACACTTAAACACAAAAATATAAGGCATACTGTTCTTAGCCAACTGTTTGAAAACAAACCGTGTTTTTTCCTACATTAGCC
>JAQIWN010002374.1:0-16116 GCA_034699025.1 Entomobrya cf. arborea Gr-Col-00668 | reverse complement strand
TTGAGGGTTTAGGACGTGTTGACTCCAAAAATATTAGGAGTTTCAGTCAGTAACTCTCATTATGACAAGAGTTAGGGCGTCTTGACTCCAAATATTTTTGAGTTATCGCTCATAACAACATTTCAGTTCAATACCTCAGGAGTTGGAGGAGTATTGACTCCAAATATCTTGAGAGTAATCGCTGATAACTCATGAAATTTCCGGAGTTTGGGTATATAGACTCCTAATATTTTAGAACTTATAGTTGATAACTCATCAGAAATTAGAGTTAACCCTAAACTCCATTCCAGCCTTCGCCTTGCGTCCATTCAGAAAAAATTGCATAGTTTCAAAAGTAAATGCCCTTGTGGATGAATTTAAAAAATCAACCCGACAACTGGTAATGCTCTCATATGTGCATGGAAACGGGTGGCAACTAAAAAAAGGGACCATGGTCCCTCCTTCGTATTCGTAGGTTTAAATAAGGATTGCAAGAGACAATCGTTCGAAACCAACATGTAGTCGACTAATTATGACGTAGACTGCTTACATAGTCGACTGAATACTGTGTCGACTATACCCGAAGTCGACTGAATACTGTGTCGACTATACCCGAAGTCGACTAAATACGCAGTCGACTAGTTATACGTTCTACAAAATTCGACTAATTTTGATGGGTCGACTAAACATACATTCGACTAATAAAATTCTGTCGACTAAATAAATTCGTCGATATATTTTCCACACTGTACAGCGTCGACAAAGTACATTTCCACTATATTAATGCCTCCCGCATAAATCATGTCTCCCATAAAATTTTCGGCATTATTTTACAAACATTTTTTGTGTTTATAAATAGAACAGCTATTAGTCATAGCTGTTATGCTGTTAGCTTCAATAAATAAAAATGCATAAAAATTGCAGTTTGTGTGTTCACTTGTCGTTTTTACAATATTAGGTTGCTTTAGTACACAAGTAGTTAGGTATTCATTTCTTTGTGTTTTTTTATGTAGAATATTTTATGGCTCATATATACCCCATTTTAATTAAAAAACCATTAAAACCTGTCTGGGGAGCTCCCAAGTGGGTACGGATTTTAACGGGTTTAAACGGGTACACCCCGCCCACATCGAAACCCGCTGCCATATCTGGTTAAAGTAACGGTAATGCATCAAGGTCGTCAAGTGTTTCAATCATTTTCAAGTGTGCAAACTACTATGTGCGATTATGTCACAATTTCGAGGCAGTACGACTGATGGTTGCTGGGGTAATTAACTTCGTAGAAATTCCATCACATCTGCATGAGTGCACAGTTGGGATAATTTAGTGATTAATATAGAAAAATAGATAAAGATACATTGAAACAGATTTAATGAAGTGCAAACAATTTAGTATCCTACCGCTTTTGTGAATTAACTGGTTTCCGCACATTTCAGATAAAAATAAGGAAACCATTTTTCACGAGTCTTTTGTTAAGAGAAATTTGTAAATATTGTTCGACTAAAAGCTGAGCTTTTGTAATTGCGTGTTGTGGTGGACCATATATGTAAATACCAAATGAAAGAAATAGTATAAACAGTGTCTATTATAAGCTAAATTACATTTTATTTTATTTTAAACATAATTTATCGGTTATAAGCCGACAACAAGCTTAAAATATTACATTTTGTGAATCAAATATGGTTGGTCGAAAATTAATTTTGATTAATACAAGTAGTGACTCATAATTTTCATTTATTCATAAAGAATTATCCCGCAAAAAATAAAGCAGTTGACGTATTGCTTTGGTAAAAATAACAATACCGTAGAGCAGCAGTTAAAATGTATTGAGATAAATACTAGCAAAAACCTGATGTTATTTTAGACATTTCATGTATATTTGAACTTATTTGAATAAATATGATGACATATGGCTTGTCTAAGTCATTTGATTTCTAATCGCCACAAAATAGAGCTGTTATGAACTTTTAAAAAACAGCACGATAAAAACAACTGACCCTCCCGTACCAAGTTTATTCGTTTAGAACGATGTTTATGTGTTTTGTAGTGACTACATTGATTTCTCTTTTAAATAATTGTTCAATCGTTAGATTTGATTCATCATTTTTTGTAATGTGATAAATTGCGGTTTGTTGTTGGTAAATAGCAGTACATTTTAAGCTTAATTAAGTATCTCAAATCCACTGTGAAATGATTAAACATTTCAGGATCAACGAGTTTTCTAACTTAAATGAGTACATGAGTGTTGGAGCTTTTTTCATTTGTAAAAAGCCTTAAATCAACTTAAGCAAAGCTGTTAACTAAAAACGTATCAGAAAAGTCATAAATCGTACTTAATCTCACTTCGTACCTCATATAGGAATGGACCATGATCTTCACCGAATAGGTTATGATCGCAAACAAGATGTGTAGCAAAGCAATGTTGTAACTTACACTGAAAGTTACACAATTTTGTACCCTTGAAGCAAATTTCCCAAAAAACGGTTACATTCAGTGTAAAATATAAACAAACATCACCTGCATTGAACATTGAACCAATCATCATAAAAAAGGGCGGGCTCTCATTTTAAATATTCATGTTCAACGGCTAAATCTTGAATGTAATACACAATTCACAATAGAAGCTCAGTGTGCAATACAATTTGCGCAAGACAATGTGTTCAGATTTTGGCGAAAATATTGTACACAGTGATAAATGTAAATATTAAAAAGTGTAGGTCCACACATGCACTTTTTAACAATCACAATCGATGTTTCTTGTTAGCGACTAAAGCCTAATATGTTGGTTTTTCAGTGTCATGTTGACGTCGTTAAAGAATTACGCATTATACAAACACCGGGAGCTGGTATCAGATATTCACAAAGTGTTAACTCCTGGCCGTTAGCGGCCTTTCTGTGGCTGGTTATGGTTGACTGAAAAAAATGAGAATCGATTATCTATGTTGAGCTCTTAATTTAAGCTACCAATCCACTAATACTAAAAATTCAGCGAAAACCACAAAATCCTACATTCTGAAAACTAGGCTAAGGTAATTTATATAAAAGAATTTACGCCATCATGTTTCAAGTCATAATCAATCAGAAAAGATTAATGTTCCTTTAGCTTTTAATATCACCAAATTTGCATTCGTATATAAGTGCAAAGATTTCTAGTACAGATCCAGTCTCTTCGTAACTGCTAAAGCCAAAGAACAACATAAACTTTGCATTGTATTTTTGCATGTTATACTTTTTATAGATACAGAACATTTCCCATAACATACCCAAGAATTTCAATGGCGTTACAAACATCAAAATTGAGTTTAGTTACTTTTGTTTTGCTTCTAATTCCTGGTTACATTTTGACCGATAGCAAAAGTCCAACTCAAGGTATAATTCTATCGAACACGTAACAATAAAAAATTGTACCAATGTACAATTCTAAGTTGGATTGCATTTATTTAAGTCAAACTATAAATAAAGTTGGTGTATACTGCTCGAATAGATGCAGGGATTTTTCAGCTTACTTTACTTGGAAGCGTTGAAGGAAAAAGTTACTTTACGGAAGAAAACATAAATGTGGTAAATACAATAAAACAAATTGGTTTATCATTTTCTTCGAGTCATAATAATGGTATTTTTTTAGAATTTTACAGATGCGAAAGAGTTTTGCAAGAAAAGTGGACTGCATCTCGCAACAATAAGATCCGCTGCACAATTGGCATTCATTCACAATGTGTCCAACACGGAGCTGTTTACGAACCCATGTAAGAACTTTATGCTTACTACCAATATTCTAGAATATGAAAAATAATTTGATGTTGAATGCAACTAATTAAGGTCATTGGCTTGGAGGACGGGATTCCCTGACTCCTTCGCAATTTGCATGGGACAACGACAACAAAACACTAGACGCCAGTGTTTTAGGAGATTTTGGTTTCCTTCCCCGAGTTGAAATTCAAACATGTGTTTGCTACAATCCTGCTAACAAATGGTTAGGTGCCACGACATGCTCTTCAACGTACAAGGTGCTTTGTGAGCTTATTCATGGTAAATGAATATTTGTTTTAAAAACTCATGCAATATTGTAATAATGAATGTCACTGTGTTTACTTCGATTTTAAAATTTTGATGTGTCATTCCTATTTCGGTATGTGTTCATTCGTGAATTCGTTCAAACCTACGTGTTTATTATACAGCTTTGTAGAAATAAATTGTAAACCTGTAAGCAAATGTTCTATATTTATCTTATCTTTATGCCAAAGTATCTTACTTACAGTTAATTAAAAATTCACATTGTCAAAACTTAAGCCAAGCTGTGAAACGATCAATCGTTATTTACCTTGATCTTTGTAACATCAAACATTGCACAACATTAAAAATTTTGATTACATGAAAAATCATCGCATGAAAGAAATTTAGTAGGAATAAAAATTTAAATATGGGTAATCATTTAGTTGCATAACAAATTAAGATAATCCTTTTTCAAACAACATAATCTTAAACTAAACTACATATCAGAGTTATTGCAGTGCTTTTTATTTTATAAATGTAAAATAAATTTATGACGTATAGTTTTTATCGTTTGAAGACTAATATTTGAAGGGATAATGGTTGCGTGATCCGATTGAGTAATCATGACCAGTAACGTTGGAATTTTTTTTGAATGGTATTTAGTAGACTTTGTCATTTTAATTATTGTTAAGATTTGATATGCGGTTAATGGTGGAACAAATTGGAAAAAAATGAGTTGCTCTGACATATTCTATTTAGGTTCATCGTATAAAATCTGCGATTTCATCAAAAAATACAGTAAGGTTTTTTTATTAGTATTTTATTGTAAAATGTGTTTACGTAAAACGTTAAAGTGGTTTGGGAAACGTTTAAGAACATACCACAAAAGAAATAAATCATTACCATTATCATTGGTTTATATTCTTTCTTAACTTGTACTTCGTGTAACCTTCTCGGTTCCAAGTAAACATTTTTGGCTTGACGTCATTTAATACGATACGTCTAAACTCCAATGTAACCAATTTAATTTTTGGGAAATCCTTCCAAAAAAAATCAAACTCATAAAGATTGTCACCTTTCCAAAGTTTAATAATATTCAGAACAGGTAATTTGCCAAAATTATCAGACGCACTTGAAGGGTTACTAGTTAACTTGAGATATTTAATATTAGGAAAACAGCGAAGCAAATTAAATGATATCGCACCA
Organism: Entomobrya cf. arborea Gr-Col-00668; assembly: GCA_034699025.1. NCBI lineage: Eukaryota > Metazoa > Arthropoda > Collembola > Entomobryomorpha > Entomobryidae > Entomobrya > Entomobrya cf. arborea Gr-Col-00668. The sequence goes on along the minus strand of JAQIWN010002374.1, from coordinate 10,938 downwards.
CAATTTTCTAGTTCAAGAATAAGTAAATTTGGCAAATTTAATTCAACTTTCTTCCTACTCCTAAACCTGTTAGTATCAACAAATTGGAATCCAAGCCATACTAGTTTTGGAAACAATATTTCAACTTGATTTATTTTATTTACTTCCAGCACATAATTGCACCGTGTTAAAATGCATTTTTCCACATTTCCACGGTTTCCAAGTTTTAACTTTGAGTACGGATGTAGATACTTGTGTGGAATTCTTAATTCCTTCACAAATGGAACGCTTAATCTCTCATCATTATCATAACTATAAGTAAAGGCATGCAGTTGTTTAATTTGCATACAATATGGTCGTACTAAACTCAAACAAAAATTTGTCAAAAAGGATGTATCTAGACATTGGTACCCTATGTCGTCACCCCGGTACCATATGTCTCGACCTCGGTATCCTATATCTTCATATTCAAAAACAAGAGATTTTAGATGATCCATTCTTGGAAAAGAGCTCACATTCCAGTCATTGTATTCTCCTATTTTATCAAACATATTTTTCTTAATTTTGTGACTGAAATTTCTTGTATCTGTAAAAAAGTTAACGGCTAATTTTTTCAAGTTGGATAGCTTCTGTAAACATTTGATTATACGGTGCATTAACAGCTGAATTTTAAAATCCGGAGATTCTATATATTGTCGAATTTTTAGGAACTTTATTTGAGAGCCATGCGTTTTAAGAAAATGAAAAAGTTTGTTTATTTGGAGAACACTTTGAGAATCGTTTAAAATTATGTTATCCAGACAAACTGACGATCCAAGAACTATAGCTTCTTTATCGTATGTGAGGTTGTCTCATGCTTGTAAGTCCGAAACTGTAAAAACATTCTCCATTTCGTTCAATTTAGAGCCGTTCCATTTTGAAATGGGTCCACGCTCAAGATCCTGGAATACTTTCAGATGAGTTTCTTTATCGAATGGTATGATGGCTGGATTTTTATCAAAGCAACTATCAACAGCAACACGCCAATCACGACACACATTTCTACATGTCCAGATATGGTCGAATTCAAGTTCAAGGCACAAAAGGGGTAGAACCTATACAAATAAAAAGTACACGTGTTTTATATTTCAACAAAAGAAAATCCTATATGCTTCGTTACAGTTGAACTCAAAAAAGTCCCGCTAAATAACAATTCACTGAATACTTAAATTCATTCAATTTGATTTATACCTCAAGCTTGCTATTTTTATAACCTCTATACATAATCTTGACATAATAGCACTCGAATTATAAAGTTTAATTTAAAATGATTCCGTGAACACTTTACAGTTTGTTTTTGTTTTATAAGTTTGTTTGTAACACAAAAGATTTAAAAATAGTCAATTTTTGGTTAACGATAAGCTTAAATTATTGACGAACGTTATATTTACTAACAAAGTTCTAAACGGTAATTCAGATCTAATATTGACTTTTCAAACTAGTTTACGAGTGGATTTTTTTGAGGTATTCCAACAAAATGCTACCTAGCATAAAAATTACACAAAATCTCAAACCTTTTCAAAAGATTCCAAGATGACTAGATCTGTGTCTTTACAGTCGTCAAAATCTTCAGGGTCTTCATTCATTTTGGCAAACAATTTATTTTGTAACTTGATCATTTGATTAGTCAGCTTAGTAATTTTTGTATTCCTTTCCTTCAGTTCAGACGCATGTTGTATAGCAAGCGCTATTTTGTTCTGTTTTATGAAAAAAAATCCAGCATCATTAAATTACATTATTAAACTACAGTATAGTCATTAAAACTCGAAATATTACTATTCTTTTCTGAATTAGTATATTTAAACTTACTGTATCCTTTTCAAAATTCTCCTTCTCCAGTATCCAAACAGTATAAGCAATCTTTTATGTCTTTTATCGTTTCATTGAGTAAGTTAATTTGTTCTTCTTTTTGGTCAACGAGAACATGTAGAGATCTATTATGTCGATCTAAATATTGGGTTTTATCAGACTCTAATGAAATGACTTGTCTTGAATTTTCCTCTTGATTTTCACTCATTACTGTTAAAACTTCGTTACCTTCTGTGTTTGATATTGTACCGAGTCCATTTTTATCAAATGTAGAAAAACTATCACAGTCATTTTCGTTAATCACTGAAACAAACACTTTCTGATCGATTTCCATATCTTGGATCACACTATCTTCACAGTTAGGTATAGGTCTATCGTTTACTATAGTGTTCTCATTTAAAACTGATTCCGTCTCCAATCTTTCCTGTTTAACAATTGAGCTGCTACATGCAACATCTTCTTCAAGCTTTATCTTTGGAATCCTTGAATTTACAAGAATATCATGTGGTCCAATAACTTTTCTTGGAGCAAACATTTTATTTTTTTGTCTTAACTCACGTTTTTCTTTTAACAGCTTTTCAGCCTTTTCTTTTTCCTTTTTGTCCTGTAATCTAGTCCATCTTAAATAACTATTACTTGAGTTTCTTGATAACATTTTGTGAATTATATTTATTTTTTTAATGCCGTAATAAATTAATTTTGTTTATTGTAAGCTTGAAGCACGGTAAAAAGTATATTTTATAATTGAATTCAACTGTGAAAATTCTGAGTAAAAATCTCTAATTTTTTTTTCTTAAAAATGAAGTCACTGTATCAGTCATAATTATGGTAGATTTTCCATTTTACAAATATTGGAATTGTAAAATAAAATCAGTCTGAAGAATATAATTTTGAACAAAAATTATTTGATTAGTACAATAGACAATTTGTTACGGAGCTCAATGGTGTTACTGTGGGTTTTATGGGCCAAAGTTGCAAAACTTCTTATAGTTTTTAGCTTACTTGCTAAACGCGCAAAGTCAATTGTTTAGTAAGTAGATTGAAACTTGTCAAAATATGTTTTGTTCCCCTTTAAACGGTTAACTGATAAGTAGAACCAAAAACGAGCTTTTATTTCTATTCGAAAACTGAGAAATCCCGTTGTATAGTTAATTATTTTAAATCGATTATGTTATAGCGAATACATAATCTTTAACTTATATTAAAACAAAATAATGACAACGTAAGGTTTGCTTTAAAAAACATTAAAACCTTTGCACGTGCTAGTGAGCAACAAGTGAAATGTAAACAAGTGAACATATAATACAGACCAATAGTACTGACCCAAGCAGCTGAGTAATGTTGAATGATTTTCTGTACTATGTTAATGTATTAACAATCTCATGTATGCGTGTAAAACAAAATATTTTCATTGTATTTAGCCCTAAAGGGAAAAGAACAAGTTGAAACCGCTACCTAGCAATGCAACACAAGGTTTATAGAATGTTATCATTAATGAAAAGACAATCAGCATCTTTGTTTATTGGTTGCAGTAATCCTAACAAAACTTTGGTGCACTTTGTCGTTTTATTTGGCTTTTTTCGCCAGTTCTCCAGTTTTTAGTTTCCCCTCTTATCCTGCCTTATTTTTTAATATTTCGATGATAATGCCATTATACAATGTGTGCTTTCACTAAAATAGTGTAAAAAAATGTTTTTTAATCATTACAATAAACTTAAGAAGTAAAAAAGAAATCAAATCACATCATTTATCTTTCAACGTTAAGATCATTTTAATATAAACAAGCAATTTAAAGTTAGGTAAAAAAATTAATATCATCAAGTACAACGTTTAAAATAACGAAATTCAAATTTAAATAGAATTATTTTAAATATTAATTTATTTATTTATTAACCATTGGCACTATATCAACCGTATTCATTACAGTGGTTTTAAACAACTTTGTCCTTGCATCCCCCAAAAAAATATTTCTAGTCGAGTTGTGTAAAACGCAAACCTGAAACGAACCAAAAATCCTTTTACAGCTTCCACGCCGGCAGTAACGCCACGCCATCAATTAGCTAACACAGCGGACTGTTTCCATTAAAAACTGAAAACATATAACTATTAATTTTTTAATTCTAAATTTAAAATTATCTACCAAAAAGTTATATCGTAAAACCATTTTCTATTAATGTAAATGATAGATCAATTATATCGAAGTCATTTAGTTTAACTTCCTCACTTTGTATAAAATTTTGTTTGAACTTAAAATTAACATTGTCTGTCTATGTTTACAAATAACCATAGTCAATTATAGGAGGAAAGCCTGTGGTATGATTTTTTTGTGTAGTCACCAACAAGGTTTGGGAAACCGTTACTTTTACTTACTATATTGATTTTCACTAGCCTGATAATGACAGCTGTATAAGGAAATTTTTAAAAATCATCGGTCTTATAACAAATGTGTTTATACTACATTGAGTTTTACATTTGGTCATACAAGAATTCGTCAATAACGAAGTATGTTTAAATTTTAATCGTAGTATATCAGAGAATTTTTACGTGTCCTTCTCTCCTTTCCTCTGTGATCATACCAATACTCAATATCAGTTGAGTCTATCAATTTGTCCAAATAATGTTTCCATTCGCTTTTGTTTGTGTCAAACACATTAAGTGAGGCCCTGTCATCTCGAGAATTTAGGGCAGATTTTTAAGTTTACGATGCACCATATTGCTCGCCAGTGCCAAACATTTGAACTATTATTATTAACATACCATTGACTAAGGTTATAAAACAATAAATATCAGAATCTTTATATCTATCAAAGTTTTTTTTTGTGTGAACATTTTATATGGTATAATTCAAACATAGTTTTTCACCAAATTAATAATTTAAGGATTTGTTGAATTTTTGTCTGAACTACTTTTCAAATATTTTCCATTTTCACTTTTTTTAGTGAATTATTATGTGTCTGTTCAACTGTTCTTCTGTGTGAAACATATTCTTACAATATGGACACTCTACCGTTCGTGCTGTATGATTACGAATTGTATGCCTTTCTAGAGTTTCCTTTGATTTACAGGTTTCTCCACATTGAACACACATTATTTTAGTTGTGCCAATTTTACCTGACAAGTCTTGAAACTCATTCATTAAAAGCTCTGATGGCCCTGTTATTGCTTGTTGGCAGTTGAGTTGGGATTCGATATGTGTACTTTTGATCAAGTCGTCTTGTATGTTTGGTTGGGTGTGTGAAGAAGTATGCTGTTGTGGTAAGTCGTCAGTACTACAATCATTCTCCCATTCATACAGGTTTATATGATAGTTAGGGGTAGCACTAAAAGAATCGACAAAAAATTCAAGAAAATATTTAGCATATTTAAAATCTTATAAGATTTATAATGTTTTTACACTCATAGTATCTTGTGTGAATCTTACAAATTCTTGCCGGAATTCTCTACAAATTTAAAGGCATCTTTGCTGTTACCGCAGTTTCCTTGGTACTTGACACTGTCACTAGTTTTGATGTGATCTTCACCTTGATTTTTATTTTCTGTTGAAGATTCTCTCGGGACTGGGCACTCTAACATTTTTTTCTCTGTGCTAATTGGATTTTTTCCTTTAAGTAATTCAACATCTAAAAGTTTATCCTGAATTTCAACATGAGTTTTAATATGTTTATACAGTTGTTTCTGACGACGAAACTTCTCTTTGCATATTTCACATTGATGTTGATATGACGATGTATTAGAAGAATTGGTATGGGTTTCTGTATGCTCATCCATTAGTGTTTGATTGCTAAATCCTTTATCGCAATGGGGACATAGGAGTTTTCGTTTAATATGGACAGCGATCGTATGCTGCAACAAACCGTTTTCGGAATAAAACGTTTTTGTACATTCACCACATTTAACCCTTTTTAAATCATTTTTAGAGGTACATTCTTTGTTTTCAATTACTGATCGCTTTGTTTGAACTTGTTCAAGTACTTGTTGTGATGCCTCAACTGTATTTTGAATCTCTTTATCAACGGGTAAAATCTAAAATATAGTTTAACAAACATATCAATAAATAGTCATCAAATTTATTTTTAAATTAGTAAAATTGAAACTGTAACAAGTGTCGTATTTACTAACCGTTGTAAAAGTCGAATGGACCAGTTCTTTTAACGTTTGGAAATTGTTGGCAGTTTTTGAATTGCTCTTTACTTTACCAAATATTTTGTTTTGTAGTTTTAGCATTATGGTTGAAAGTTTTTTTATATTATCATTTATTTCCTTTAAATTAGAAGTCAGCTGCATAATAACTGTTGCGGTGTCCAAACCTAAGGGAAATTTTGTCTCTGGATTATAACTCGGAGAGTTATTTGTATTGTTTGGAGCCTGAAAAACGTAAAACGAAATACAAATTCAGTAACAAGAAATTCAGTTTGGTTGTAAGAAAAAAAGAAATGTGTGTTACGTACGTTTTTATCAAGTGTATTACGACATTTATTTCGCAAAGTATTTGATCGATGTCGTAGTCTTCTTATTAACTCTACTGATATATTTATTTCTTGCTGTTTCATATCCGACAGATCGTTTAATAATTTCATATAATTTTGTAGAAATATTTCGTCTTCCAATTGAAATTCATTTCCCGTTGTACACTTATTTTGTTCCATTTCCGAATGAACATCGGATCGTTCAACATTTTTCTTATTAATACGGCTCTTATCAAATTTAACTGGATCAAAATCTTCAAAATTATTTTGAGTCAAGTTGTCGTTATCCAAAACTGGATATACTTCTGACACATTTTCGATTTGTTGAGCATCAGGATTTATTACTTCGGGTTCGGTATCAATCTGATTAAAAGAATTTTCAAAATGTTCTGCAATCTCATATGGTTGAGTAAACTCTTCCATAATTGCAGACTCCATGTCAAACGTCTCCTCAACTTTCACAATTACACTGCTAGGATCTTCTAATTTTATATTAGGGAAGCTTGTTTCAATGAAAATGTCTCGTGGACCTGTTACTATTTCTGATGCAAACATTTCTTTTTGTCGTTTTAATTCATTCTCTTGAATTCGCTCTTCCTCCACTCTTCGCTTTTGTAACCTTGTTGTTGTCTTTTCACGAAAATTTGTTGATGCCATTTTGACTTGAAATTATTTAATGCAGACGTAATTGAAAAGATTAAAGTTTAGCAATTTTAGTATTTTTGGAGTGTAAAATATAAATGGTCAAAAATAAATATTTCTGCTTGGTCGTGAAATACGAATATGTGACAAAATACAGAAAGTAATGCTAAAGTCTTTTCTTAAGAAATGCCTAATTCATGATTTTGTTTTAATTTTTGTATTGATAAGGGCACAAGTTTGTAAGTTAAACCTTTACCTGTATATTGAACAAGAGCTAGAATGCGACTGTCAATTTTTTGGTTCTGCACGCATACATGTGCTTGCATTTTTACCCTAAAATAAATTTTGTCAAGTAGTTAAGATTTATGTACTTGTAAATGCTCTTAAAAAGCTATTTATATGTTAGCTGAAAAGGACAAAAAAAATACTTCCTAACATGTCCGAAAACTATCTTGAAGGAATTCTGTCCTAACTGAGCTCGGTTATCAATACGGAGGCAAGTGAACTTGCATGTCAAAGACTCCCGAAAATGTACTTTTTTCACGCGTACCGTTACATGTTAGCATAACCCACAAAAGGGTACCTATGCCGATGTCTTTTAAATGCAAATATGTATACCTCCTTATAGATATGCAAGCTTATTTAAAAGAGAACAGTACACATGCATTGCATATTACAAATGTTCGTTGGTGTTTCGGCTGATGACCATAAAAAGCTTCATTGCAGCTCGGTATACAAGACTGCAAGCTTACATTTAAGGCTTAAATATGCTTAGTTTATTGAATGAACTGAACACAAAAATAGTATTTGAAAGCTATTGATGCAAAATAAAAACATTGCTAAGTTTTAATAATCTTGTAACTTTGTGAACGATAGGCAGCCGTTATTAAAAGCAAACACAAAAACGTTAAATAAAGTATGTTTACTTACAAAATCTGTTTATGATGGATCAAATTACACAAAATATTCAATACTCACTGAAGCAAATATAAGTAAAATTTTGGGGTTCAAATTATTTTATCATTGTTAGTACCTCTTCAACGGCTACAAACAGGAAATTAAAATACATACAAAAAGTGTTTAAATCTTGAGCAGATATCACAATAAAATCATATGTTGGTTAACCACTCAGGTAAAAGTAATTAACTAAAATTTTACGCAAAGAAAATTAAATGTTGAGCAGAATAAAATTGAATTTTTTAAAAATACAACGTTCATATCTAGTCCCAAATAAATATTTGGATGTTTTCCTTGTTAGAGTTTTTCTAATTGAAAAAACGAGACATAATCCATTCTGTTAAATCATTGAATTAGAATTATTAGTTTCATGATTGAAAAATCAGCACAGTTTAAATTTTAGAGTTTACTTAATACATAATAGTATGGCTAAAAACGAATAGTGACTCAACTTAACAATGGCATTTGACCACTATTATAAAAACTCAATTATCTCAAACTCATCCGGCTATTTTATAATTTTTCTTGGTTTTCCTTGTTCGAAATATTTTAAAAGACGATTTCATCATATGTTACATTAGATTTTGGCACATTAATATTATCAGGTGTGTACTGGATGAGACATGGAATTTATTAGTAATGAAATGTCATGCAGAATGACATGCAATGCCATACCAATGTCGACCGGGAAGCATGAAGAGAGTTGCTTTGATGTTTTGTGCTCAGTTTAAATTGAACTTGGATGCAGACTGGTTTTATTCAAAATTTCAGCTTAGCGTTTTCAGCTTAGATTTTTTGATTGCTTACGTGTTCCCTTAATATTAACAGAGAAATTTATTGAAACATTTTTAAACGTTTTGAAAAACATCAAAAAAATAATTTGCAACTGAAATGTCGAAGGAAGATAAAAAGGGGTTAACTCCGTATCAGGGAGATGATAGAGTGTTTGGTGAATTTGAGTGCAAAAAATGCGACCGCGTATGGTTTTCAGGAAACAAATGGGCTGATATGGGTCAAAAGTGCATAGGTTGTAAACAAAACGTGTACCCACATGATCAAGTGAGTTTTTTTTTGAAAGGATGAGATTTAAAAAATAATATTTTAGAATAGTCTAATACAAAGTATGCATTTTAGGTAGAATTGGAAGGAGGCTACAAGGAGGGCGACAAACCCCATTTATCATCTCTTTGCGAAAAATGCAAAGCACTGGGTTATGACTGCAGCGGAAAGAAAGATTATATCCCCAAAACTTTTATGACAGCAAGCTCCACCCCAGCTCCACTGACAAGAGTAGGTGTCTGGGTGCCCCGAGCTATCAAAGAACGTAAAGAGAGAGCAAATATACTATAATTCAAACACTGATCACGATTCTGAAATCATTTTGCCGTAAATTTGCTAAAATTTGATGTAAAAACCATAGCATCCATGGCTTAAGTGTAAAGCCAACGGTTCTTTTTAACTTCTCGAAGTATTTTTGCAATTCATTTGATAGTACCATACCATAACTGAGAAAAAATTAAATGGGCATTGGAATCGAAACTTTATTTGTTAGCAAATGGTTAAAACTTTTTTTATGATAGATACCAATATTTATCAAATATAGATTTACTTATTCAGAATATGTCAATGAAAATTAATTAAGATTAGAATTAAGAATTAATTAAAAAATTAAGATAAAATATATGCGAATTCCTTCATGACATACTGTATCTGCCATAAACTTGTTTTAATTTTTCAGAAATTGTAGAATTTTATTCTTTTAAAATAAGCACAACAGAGAAGTTGAAAGGAACACACAAAATTACATTTTTCTTAAATTATACGATTTAATGGATTTTACATGGAACTGCGATTTACTTTCTTCAATTACAACAAGAAAACTACTTGCTTGGTTACCTAAATGTACTTCTTTGTCGTAGTAATTGAGTTTATAACTTCTTTAACTTATAATGATTTACACCTTGTTATTAAACTTTAGAGCACGTTATGTCAAGAACTAGAAAACAGCACAAAAATTGTAATCAAAATTACAAAATTCCATTTGCATCTGTGTAGGAATTTTGCTGGTATATCACCTTTTACTACCTTAAATAACCAAATTTCACGTAACCAACATAAGTTTTTAAATATAAACATTGTAAAACTGAATAACAAATTTTAAATCTTAAATATATACTAGTGCAACACCATTTTATCTCATATAATCTACATCTTGGAACACTAGAGAAAACAGACTTAAGCTAAAACTATGACTATATTTAAGATCATCAATGCTACCTTAAATATCAACACTATTAAGACTGAAGTTTATAACCCAGAAGAAAAAAAGGTTTAGTCAATGGATATTTCTGGAGGCTATTTTTCAGGGTGTAGATAAAAAGTTGAATTATAAAACGGGGGGATAAATTTCAGCAAAATCAGCGTCGAGAATAGAAGGAGGGCGTCGCCTAACATATCTAATGAAAACACGTGAATGCAGTGGGTTTAGAGAAAGCAGTTCAGAAGGACAGACTGGTTTGATACTTGGTCTAGTCCCGTAATTTATTGGAAAGGAAATTTTTAGCAAGTCATAGATGTTATAATGCGGTTTAATAGGGTCACTGGGGTTTTCACATCTTGCAGAAGCGAAGGATGTAGAAAGTTGGGAAGCTTGAATTCCATGCTCTGATTTCCAATCCGGTTTCTTCAGTTGTAGTAAACGGGAGCCATTATTTATGGTATTGTTCGAAGTCTTGGAACAGCTACGAACAGTTGTTGGATTTTGGGGAACGCCAGGCTCATATCTCAAAACAGCATTAGTTTTTTCATCTTCTTCGTGTGGACAAACAGTAAATTTTGTCTTAAATTCTTGATGATTTGACCTTGAGCAGGACTGCTGTTCTAGCTGTATTGGGTGAGAAGTAATCTGCAGTAATTTGTCAAAAATCAAGAACCAGAAAAATAATAATGTAAAACGCTAGATTTGTCTAATTGAATATATTTCATCAATTCTATTCACCTGTTGTAATTTATTATCTGAATCTTCGTTCTCCGACTCAAGAATCGA